>LGRX02004886.1:0-59756 GCA_001247695.2 Cymbomonas tetramitiformis
TCGACTTCCCTCCCCACCGCTCAGATTCAGCCACCCTCCACTCACCCGGCCATGGCTGCTTCTCCATCTTCTAGAGTTTTTTGCTTAGCGCCTAGCTTTTTCTCTAGATGTCACCCTGCTGAAAAGTGGGTTGAGCCCCTTTGTGGGCGCGCTATAGTAGAGGGAGTAGCCCCTAGTGTTTTCACTAGCCTGCTTTGCAGGGTTACCGCACTCTCAGGACTTTGTCCCTTTTGCTAGCGTAAATGTTTTATTATTATTATTATTGCCCAGTGGCTCTTAAACCTGCGTGCGCTGAAATTATGTTCACGTGGGCGGGGCTCGAGAGCGGCTCAGATGTCACGGAGATTGGATCTAGCGATCGATACAGCATCTGAGTGTGAGGTTTCATTACAACTCAGGACTCTATACTCTCAACTCTGTAGAGACGCTGCGCTGCGCTGTACGAGAGTATGACATTATATGTCATGTCATGTCATCTGGCGGCTGCGGCTGTCGTGAAATCTCTCCTCATGAAGAGGATTTCATGCTCCTCATTGTTGACCTTATATGTTGACATCTGGCATTCATCTGGCCTTTCGAATTCCTCTCAATTCCCAAGTCACAGATGCAAATTTATATCGAACTGCAGCTCAGCAGTATCGACTATGATTTTGTATCATTGTATGTATCAAAATCACATCACATTGCAACGCCAGTTCTCCATGCACCTTCTCTGGAGGGGGTTTTTCAACTTTGGTTTGAACCTGCGATATTCTCTGCCTTTGCTAACTATCTGCAACTCATTGTAAGAGCGATTGTAATCGATATTATTTTGGTCCTCGTTACGGGCCGTTGATGGGAATGCTAATCCTATCATGATTTTGGGAAGTCAAACTCGAATGTAAACAGCAATAATAAGCACTGTGGGTATAAGCCCCACAGCCTTCTCGCCTTTGGAAAGCTGGCAGCGTGTGTTTCTCTGCTCTTATTTTGGTGCGATCCTGGAAATAATCACGTTAAAGATTGAATCGTGAATTTACATAACTGTGTACATACTGCACGTTCGAAGTCCTCGCTCAAGTTGGCGTTCTGACCTCTTCCTGACATACGACCTGACAGCTGGATGCACATCCATACTGCTCTGTCTGTTGAATAGAGTTTAAAGATGAATATTCTTCGCTGTCATAGCATCTACAGTGCACCAAGCGCCAGTCAAATGTTTCTATGGCAGTTTCGCGGGCAACAAGTGTTTCAGGCCTCGGCACGACACTTCATTACCAATCCAAACGCACAATCGATGCACTCAGCAGCAATGAGAAATTATACGTCCTTCGACAGCCTTAATGTATCCTCCTTGGCCCATCGCTCTGTCCATTTCTTTCGTTCGGCCTCGACACGAACTTTCCTATCCCCCAAACCGGCGTCAGCAACACCTCCCGGCTTTTCATACAGTACGTTCAAGATGAAAGCGCAAAGTCCCAATTTGTTAAGGCGAATAGTTGCAGACCGTCCGTGGAAAGCAGCGTTGAAAAGTTTGGGAGATCCGAAGAAAACTTATCCTTCTGAGCATGCTGTCACGTTTCGAAGTGAAAAGCGCCCTCGTCGACGGACACGGGCATATTACGAGCCTTCCGGTGCTGCTCCTGCCACTTCCTTCAACGTGTGGCGCATCATGCCGCGTGGAAATGCGTGGACTCTACAGCGCACCATGGAAACTGTTCGGAACGCAAGATGGCAAATTGTTGGCTCGCTTGCTGGTATGCTATCAACTTTCTATTAGCTTGAGAAAACCTTCAGCGTTACCAAGTCCGGTGCCGGGGGGAAAGCATCTGGCTTCGTACTGTTTGCTTAGGGTTCCGATGTGCAACTACTCTCTTGGTTATGCTTTGACTGCTGCACATTCTTCCGTCTGTAGGACTTAGGGCACTTGCAGTCTTCGTAAAACACCTGGTAACTTGCTGCCGCTTCAGAGATGGCCTTGTTTTTCTTTGTTGCTAACTAACGTGCGTTGGTGACCGATATTCGTTTCCGGCGGTGCCTTCGGTGTACGCTGTTGAACATCTTATCTGTGCTCTGGCTTTTCAGGCGGCTTGATCATGTTACAGTGGTTGATGGACGACGTCGTTCATATCCGGGCGGTGAACATATGCGCCTGCATTATGTATATTCTGTATAACTATGGGGCACCAGCCACACCGCTGTGGTTGCTGATGCGTTGGGACGCGCTATTCATACTGATCAACTCGGTGAGCCTCTGGTCCGCTAGGCATTTCCGAGTGCTTACTTGTTGCACGCTTTTCGACTCCTGCGCCTGCTGCACTCCCAACGCGAGCAACAGATGGAAGTATTAACCAAGATGCCGCCACTGCAGCGCAATACTCTCGACTGATTACGGAAGAACTTCTTGCGGTTCTGACTATTTTCACTTCGCCGTCTTCCTTAGGTCCAAGTCTTCCGAATTCTTCAAGACCGATCGAGCGTAGAACTGTCTTGGTGGGAGCAGCTGGCCTTCGACAACACTTTTAGGTGAGCTGTATTTGTTTTAGATAACGCAGCTCTCTCGTGCCTCTGCGGGTCTTTTGGGATCTCGGCCACTTTCATTCTCTGCTGTCAGCATAACAGCGGGATACGTGCGCCGGTTAGCGGCAGCACCCAGCCGCCACTCATACCTGCTGGCGCGCCCGCCACACGCTGGATGGCTGCAGGACGTAGTTGCGTTGTGCCGTTTAGCGCATTCTGCTCGTTTCGTATCCGATGCTCTGGCTTGAACATCAGAAAGCTTTGGTCGGAGGTCTTACAAGAGCTGCCAGGCGTGCACGTCGCCTCCGAAGTGAAACAAAACTCTGTTTCCGAGTGTCGCAGCGGATGTTCAGCTGCGAACGGATCTATTTCAGGGAATTGACGACAATGTGGATCGCCTGCAGGGGAGCACTGGCTCCAATGGCCGTTCGCCGGGTGCTCGCCGAAGGCAAACGGGAGACTGCGGCCGAAGGCCAGCCAGTCGTTACCCGCAGCTCCACTGTTTGCCTGATCATCAAAGGCGACGTCCAGCTCACAGTCGAGGGCAAAGAGGTATCATCGCACCTGTTTTGACTTCGGTTATCGGAACTACACCTGACTAGAGATAAGGCTGTGCTGATTTATTTCTCATTGACAAGGAAGATTGGATCCACCGGGGCATCCTGTGGGATAGCTTCCCATAGCCGTGGCTGGCCGCATGGAGTCAGCAATGCTTCTTCTGAGTAACAGATCTAGTTTCCAGATGATTTGTGCACTGGGGGCTGGTATCTTGCCAGAATCCCTGCTGGTTAGGAAGCAGCCGGGGTGTGGTGGTGAGAGCTCATTTCACCTAATACCCAGTGTTGAACGATGACTGATAACCGAGCAGTTGTCGATCGGCCTCATCTAGAAGAGTAGAGCCTGTTCCTGCGGAGCTCCAAGTTGGCCATGCTTGCGGAAGGGATGTTGCGCTTGTGCTGCGGAGTTACACTTTGCAGGTGGCAACTTTAAGCGATGGAGATTTCCTAGGGGAAATGGAGTACCTGTCTGATAAAGACGAGCCGTCCGTGGATAAAACTCGGACAACCGCCTTGACCCAAGTGGAGTTTATAGTGTGGGACAACGAAGACTTGAGGAACTTCCTAGGTGAGCAAGTTCATGCCTTTGCCCTTGAGAATCTTCACTCAGGTAGCACTTGCGAAAGGAAGGTGATTCCTGTGCACGTTTTGCTTCGCTCTACTCGTGTGTGGGCGAGCACATGTGCTTTTCTCGCCCGCCTTGAGGTGTTGAGCCTAGCTGGACTGGCTTGAGGTTTGTGCTATACTCGCCCGCCTTGAGGTGTAGAGCTCACCTGGCACGGGGGTTATGGAGAAGATAATCTGACGCATCGCGATCTGCAATACCCTTCGGCCATTTTCGGCGATTCCTATTGCAGTTTGCAGTACGATCCCACGGTTTCAGGCGAGGATACATGGAAAGAGGGACCTAACCACATTTTTTTGTCTCTCGAATCTCGCGTCATCGGACCGTACCGATGCATAGTGCTCGACGAGCCCTACTCAAATGTAAACTTTTTTGAAATCGGACGATAAGCGGCTTGGGAAATCTCTGCCAAAGATTGGATCAATGGTCATAGTGTGAAGTTGAGTCGCCTTGGAAGATTGCAATAGGAATCGCCAAAGAAATCTGACCCTTATTGCAGATCGCGTTGCGTCAGGTCTTGTTCTCCACAGTCCCCATGCCTGGACTAACTTGAGTGTGTGCTATACGCACCCGCCTTGAGGTGTAGAGCCCAGCTGGACTGGCTTGAGGTTTGTGCTATACGCACCTGCCTTGAGGTATAGAGCCCAGCTGGACTGGCTTGAGGTGTAGAGCCCAGCTGGACTGGCTTGAGGTGCGTGCTATACGCACCCGCCTTGAGGTGTAGAGCCCAGCTGGACTGACTTGAGGTGCGTGCTATACGCACCCGCCTTGTGGTGTTGAGCCCAGCTGGACTGTCTTGAATTGTAAAGCAGAGACCTGTACTTACTTGAGGTGAAGATCTTGCATGTTTGTGCTGCGCTCTGTGCTGTCAACATCTGAGCCGCGTGCTACCGTTGCAGGATGCGAGAGCGAAGTTGATAAGGCCATGCGGAGCATCTGGAATTTGCAACTGGCTAACCGACTCGAGCACATGGATACCCTGCTCCGTCGATCACAGATCGTGGAAGCGCTGCGAAGTTATAAGTTTGTGCTCATGGGGATAGTGGCAGAGGACAAGATCTCCCGTGACGAGTGCCTGTTCTTGACGCAATATCGGTACGTGCCGTTTTCAAGTCGCTGACAGACTTCAGCACATCTCACCTTCCGTTGGATCATCGTTAACCCTTAGATGTGGAAATGGCTTTCGAGCTTTCCTGGAAACTGTTGGGATGACGGGCTGGGATGCCCATATTGTGTCTTGACTGTCTTTCCGCATATGTTCAAGTCGTGTTACTCGTGCACTATCATACCAGGACAGCGGGTGGTGGTGCTCCTGTTCCAACCATGCAAGGAGTTGACCCGAGCCTGCCGTTGGGTTTCTCAAGATACCTGCATGCTTTCTATGTGCGCAGCTTGTGGCAGCTTTACAGCTCTCTATGACCACGTGTTGACCAAGTGGTCAGTGATGTGTTATAAGTGGAACCCATTGTGGTGATGTCTCCCAGGTTGAAGAATGGGATCACTGATGAGCAGCACTTAAAGGTGCTTAACGAAATTGGTTGGTCCAAGGAGCTATGGGATAGGTCGTGTAAAGGAGCCTGCAAAGAGGCTGCGAAGGCTGCAAAGGATGCGAAGGATGCAAGTGTGATGGCTAAACGGACTTCAGAATAATGGTGCTCATTATTTTGGAACTACCCTTTGTCCAGACTGTCTCTGAAGTACGCGAAGCATGCTTCATTAGGTAGCTGGATTTCTGCTGCTGACCATGACACATAAAGGAATTGGTGTGCAGTGAGCGCATACTCTTCTCGGATGCTAGCTAGTTTAATAGATCTGTCAATATCAAACGGTTAACATTTCCTGATATATTGAATCGATCGCCCAGTTTCTGCATCATACATACCCGTCAGAAGGGTACCACAGGGACAGCCACAATCCCATCATCCAAATCATTCCAGTGGCCGTCCCCGTTAAAAACAAGATGTCAGCACCCCATAACACACACACACACACACACAGTGCTCCGGAGAATCCGGATGAGTGTCCCGAAGTGTGTGCTGAATCCTTTGATCCCCGGCGTGGGTACATAGTGCAGTCTCCTGTGGCTACAGGGTGCCAAAGGATTCGCAAGGATAAGCATACACACACACACACACGTTGGTGCGGGGGGTAGAGGGCTACAGGCGCAAGTCGGTGGCGGATGCGCAAGTTTGGATGAGGGCAACCCAGTTTATCATTCTCAGCCCCTTGGGACAGCGCTTAGGCATTCTGGCCGTGGCGTGGGTGGGCAAGCTCTCTTGAGACCAGGCTGTACGCGGCAGCGGGGTGATGTGGGGTGTGGGCTTGGTGGTGGAGGGGTGGCTCGGTTGGCGGGGGTGAGCCGGCTCAGGGCACAGCAGCAGTGCGCCGGCAGGACTTGGCCGCAGGGCTCAGGTGGCCCAGTGAGGCTTAGGGAGCAGAGGGGTGGTCTTGCGCGTGGGCTTGGTGGTGGAGATATGGCTCGCGCATATCGGGGGGCACGGATGAACCGGCTTCAGGCACAAGGCGGCAGTGCGCTGGTGGTGCAGATGGACAGGGGCTCGGGTGGCTCAGCGAGGCTTTGGGGGTCTCATTCTTCACTAGTGAGCTCCGGAGAATCCGGATGAGTGTCCCGAAGTGTGTGCTGAATCCTTTGATCCCCCGCGTGGGTACATAGTGCAGTCTTCTGTGGCTACGGGGCGCCAAAGGAGTCGCAAGGATACGCATACACACACACAAAGAAAGGATAAGCATACACACACACACACACACAAACATAGCAGAGGGGCTCGGGTGGCTCAGCGAGGCTTAGTGGGTCCCATTCTTCACTAGTGAGCTCCGGAGAATCCGGATGAGTGTCCTGAAGTGTGTGCTGAATCCTTTGATCCCCGGCGTGGGTACCTAGTGCAGTCTTCTGTGGCTTCGGGGTGCCAAAGGATTCGCAAGGATAAGCATACACACACATAGAGGCACAAGGCGGCAGTGCGCTGGCGGTGCAGATGCAGAGGGGCTCGGGTGGCTCAGCGAGGCTCAGGGGGTCACATTCTTCACTAGTGAGCTCCGGAGAATCTGGATGAGTGTCCCGAAGTGTGTGCTGAATCCTTTGATCCCCGGCGTGGGTACATAATGCAGTCTCCTTTGGCTTCAGGGTGCCAAAGGAATCGCAAGGATAAGCATACACACACACACATAGTGTGTGCTGAATCCTTTGATCCCCCGCGTGGGTACATAGTGCAGTCTCCTGTGGCTACAGGGTGCCAAAGGAGTCGCAAGGATACGCATACACACACACACACACACACACACCCACACATAGTGTGTGCTGAATCCTTTGATCCCCCGCGTGGGTACATAGTGCAGTCTCCTGTGGCTACGGGGTGCCAAAGGAGTCGCAAGGATAAGCACATACACACATAGCGGAGAATCCGGATAAGTGTCTCGAAGTCTTATGTGGCTACAGGGTGCCAAAGGAGTCGCAAGGATACGCATACACACACACAAAGAAAGGATAAGCATACACACACACACACACACAAACATAGCAGAGGGGCTCGGGTGGCTCAGCGAGGCTTAGTGGGTCCCATTCTTCACTAGTGAGCTCCGGAGAATCCGGATGAGTGTCCTGAAGTGTGTGCTGAATCCTTTGATCCCCGGCGTGGGTACCTAGTGCAGTCTTCTGTGGCTTCGGGGTGCCAAAGGATTCGCAAGGATAAGCATACACACACATAGAGGCACAAGGCGGCAGTGCGCTGGCGGTGCAGATGCAGAGGGGCTCGGGTGGCTCAGCGAGGCTCAGGGGGTCACATTCTTCACTAGTGAGCTCCGGAGAATCTGGATGAGTGTCCCGAAGTGTGTGCTGAATCCTTTGATCCCCGGCGTGGGTACATAATGCAGTCTCCTTTGGCTTCAGGGTGCCAAAGGAATCGCAAGGATAAGCATACACACACACACATAGTGTGTGCTGAATCCTTTGATCCCCCGCGTGGGTACATAGTGCAGTCTCCTGTGGCTACAGGGTGCCAAAGGAGTCGCAAGGATACGCATACACACACACACACACCCACACATAGTGTGTGCTGAATCCTTTGATCCCCCGCGTGGGTACATAGTGCAGTCTCCTGTGGCTACGGGGTGCCAAAGGAGTCGCAAGGATAAGCACATACACACATAGCGGAGAATCCGGATAAGTGTCTCGAAGTCTTATGTGGCTACAGGGTGCCAAAGGAGTCGCAAGGATACGCATACACACACACAAAGAAAGGATAAGCATACACACACACACACACACAAACATAGCAGAGGGGCTCGGGTGGCTCAGCGAGGCTTAGTGGGTCCCATTCTTCACTAGTGAGCTCCGGAGAATCCGGATGAGTGTCCTGAAGTGTGTGCTGAATCCTTTGATCCCCGGCGTGGGTACCTAGTGCAGTCTTCTGTGGCTTCGGGGTGCCAAAGGATTCGCAAGGATAAGCATACACACACATAGAGGCACAAGGCGGCAGTGCGCTGGCGGTGCAGATGCAGAGGGGCTCGGGTGGCTCAGCGAGGCTCAGGGGGTCACATTCTTCACTAGTGAGCTCCGGAGAATCTGGATGAGTGTCCCGAAGTGTGTGCTGAATCCTTTGATCCCCGGCGTGGGTACATAATGCAGTCTCCTTTGGCTTCAGGGTGCCAAAGGAATCGCAAGGATAAGCATACACACACACACATAGTGTGTGCTGAATCCTTTGATCCCCCGCGTGGGTACATAGTGCAGTCTCCTGTGGCTACAGGGTGCCAAAGGAGTCGCAAGGATACGCATACACACACACACACACCCACACATAGTGTGTGCTGAATCCTTTGATCCCCCGCGTGGGTACATAGTGCAGTCTCCTGTGGCTACGGGGTGCCAAAGGAGTCGCAAGGATAAGCACATACACACATAGCGGAGAATCCGGATAAGTGTCTCGAAGTCTTATGTGGCTACAGGGTGCCAAAGGAGTCGCAAGGATAAACACACATACACACACACACACATAGTGCAGCCGGTCTTTTGTGGCTACGGGTGCCAAAGGAGTCGGTCCAAGGATAAGCACACACATACAGTGAGGCTTAAGGGGTCCCATTCTTCACTAATAAGTCCGGAGATCACTAGGAAATCCGGAGAATCTGGATAAGTGTCCATAAGTGTGTGCTGAATCCTATGATCCCCGGTGTGATGGGATAATCATACCCACATAGTGCAGCCAATCTTTTGTGGTTACGTCGTGCCAAGGGAGTCGGTCCAAGGATAAGCACACGCGCACACATGCATGATAGCTACGGTGTTGCAAAGGATGATCATAGTCACCCGTAATCTGGGACTATCTTAGCCATCCATGGCCACGGGATTTCTTTTTGGGTGATTTCTTCGGGATTCGGATCGATATGCTAAGTGCTACATGCGCCAGAGTTGCACCAAGATGCAATTTCAAAGCGGACTCAAGGCTGTACATTGACAAAGTACCGGGACTGAGAGTTTTAGCCAATCGTATGCGTACAATTGAAATCTAAGCAATGTCTGTGCTGCGATCTGCTATAACCTACTGGCATTCAAACCACTAGGAGATCGTGATGATTATGAATGATCGAGATGATTATTAGTGTGATTTTGGTCTTTCATACTAAGTAGCGAGTCGCCAGTTTCACAGTCCACAGTAACACTCGATTACTAGTACGGTAATACACTATAGTAATATTCGTCACTTGTACGAAACGTGTGTCGAGCCGCACAAGGTGTGTCACATTGTATACAGTCCTTATGAGTCGTGTATTCAGCGTTGGTTTTCATTCCCGCCACCCGAGACAACTGAGTAATATGTTGCTAATTTATGGGCACGTATATGCCGGCATACATATATCACAGTGCTCAACCACGATGGACGAAGCAGACATATTGTGATTGGCGTGAGCCTTGCATTCCCTTGTTGTGCCTCGTATGTGGACCGGGCTGCTCGGGAGCCGCTGCGGGCTGCGGCGGTACATGAGCGAGCCAAGAGGGCATTGTACGGGCCATTCTGGCCTCAAACACTTGTGACTTTTGCGATGGAGTCTTTTGGAGGTTTGGGAAAATCGGCGAGGAGGTTCTTCGACAGTTGTGCACAACGCAAGCAAGCCCGATTGTTTCAGCAGGAGGAGGATGTAACATGGAGCACGTGGAGCTTTCCGACCTATTGGTTGCATCGCGGATGGTGATTACCTTCCACGGCGCGCAGGCCGGCTACGTAATTGCTTGCAGGGCTGGTCATGATTATTAGCATAGGTGAAAGCTGGCAATTTGTTTGATGGTGTTTATCTATGTAGTTGTTGTGGCATTTGGAGGAGTTTCTTTGTTTGCTGTGCCTTTGACCTTTCAGTTGTTAGAAGTGTACCTTATAATTAAGTTTCTGACACGACCTCTTTATATATCCTGTTGAAGATTATGGTAAGTCGATTTTTAAACGTGATGATATTCATATAAGTGTTATTTTCGCAAAGCGATTTTTACATCACCGCGCGCGAAGATTCTCCGCACCGTGACAGTTTTACCAGCATTCACTTGGCCGCTGAGCGTGAATCTTTGATCCCATTGTCAACAATCTCCTGGACTTGGAATTCAGGATCCAGCTTTTCTATTCAGTGTTACTGTGACTGAAAGAATCATCAACCATTCACCTCCGAAACACCAGTCAGGATATTTCATTCCTCAACAGAGCTTAGATGCAGCCCGCTCTAGTAGTGACTCTACCATGACTCCTGCTCTTATAGAGGCCACGCCTGAAGAATCACCAAACACTGATTCTAAACTGGTGCGTAAGAAAAGGGCCCAAAGCGTTAAGCATGTTTTACAAGGTTTCAAACTGCGATTTTCGTATTTAATGTTTGGGTTTAATGTGTAATGCGCGTAGGCAAATGTCATATGTGGTGGAATGCGCGTAGGCAAATGATTTTAATGTGGAATGCGCGTAGGCAAATGATTTTAATGGTGGTCTGCGCGTAGGCAAATGATTTTAAGACAGTTCTTGCATTTTACTCGACCCCTCGTTTACGGCCAGATTTTGAGGACTTTCGGTGCAAAATCACATCTCGCATTTTCAAGGTAGCAAAGTCCTGACTGAACTCGATCGAACGAGATCTCTGTGGCTGACGGTGGCTGAGAGACGTTTCTACACGAATCTCAGGACTCTTTTTCTCACACTCCTCTAAGGAGCGTGAGAAAAATAGTCCTAAAACGAGGAGCTGAACCATGAACGTCAGGTTGTCATCGCAGAAAATGCGAGATGCAAAGTCCTCACTCCGGAAAATCGAAATGATGGGGGACGCGGAGCTGGAGTCCTCATCGCGACACCGCAACGAGGACCTTAAAAAACGATGACATCCCCGCAAACGAGGAGTCGAGTAAAATGTAAGAACTGTAATGGCCATCTGCCCGTAGGCAAATGAAATTAATAGTGAGATATCCGTAGAGAGACCGCGAACAAGCGGGATAGTGCAACGAGTGTTGTGTTCGGTATACAACTGTATGCCGAACACAATACAAGTTTGCATATTAATTCTTCGGTGTCTTAGGAAGAACATGCTTCATTCTCACGCAGGACCCGTTCAGATTTTAGGAGTCTGGACGCGGGGGTTAACGCTAGGGTTGTTCCCTCAACCGCACACTCACTTGCAAGCGAGCGTGCGCATCGGGTGAGGGAAGCTACACGTTGTAGAGCTTTTGCACAGTTGCGATATGTAGCTTACCGATCTCCAGACCGTCTTCGACAAAATTCGACCGCAACTTTCGATTTTCACTGCATGTCGCAAATGGCTTCACAATTACATTGTGATGAAAATAGTATACAGTCCTTCTCACAAGAGCACACATAGACGTGGCCTCTTCAAGACGATTTCCCTATCCGGTCGCGCTTATTCCGGCTTTTTCGCGATCTCTTGTGCCAGCAGCCTCAGGCGTCCCGAATCATGACTGGGAAATGGTCTGCAATTCATGAATGATGCGCATCAGTAGAAGCTGGTGAGCATTATAAAATAGTTCTTATGAATTATGCATACCGGAGAATTCTTGATGTAATCTAAATATAAGTGCGATAGATACCTTATTGTGACTTTTCAGCGTGCACTTGGAACCGGAGAATATTCCCAGCATAGGAATGAATCCAGTATTAATTTTGACACCATACAAAATCGATAACGCAGCACGAAGTTTCACGGGCAGACCAGTGGGGGACATATAAAGGTGTCGTTCAGGGATCGAATGTAATGCAAACCCAAATGGAATCCTTTTACTCAGCGCAAGATCACAATTTCCATCATATTGGTCACATTTCAGATCAATTCCAAACGGGGTTCACTGTACCGCTGATACTTTAACAGCAGAACATTTCAGAATCACAGTACCGTAGTGTGGCTCACCAACTATATTGATGATTCCACGATGCAAGGGAACCCACGCTCGCGTGATTTCTCTTATAAATAAAATCTTACAATACGTATCTTTCCCGTAGATGCTACTTGACAACTGTAATACGGATGCTGCATCTTGCTTAGTACGTATTCCGTGTGCTCTTTGAATATGCGAGGAAACTGAGAAAAGTTCTAATATCCTGCTTCACCGAGGTGCTCCTGCCCTGTCGGACCATTTCATCAGCCCATTCCGCCAGAGAAGATGTGCTAGACTGATCGTGCTGCTGCTCAAACCACCGCATTGTGTCCTGCAAGTGAAGCATGCCCACAGCAGGATGAGATTATCACCGCTTTCAATCCATGACAATGCCACAGGCTAAGTCCGAAAGTTGGCAGTTTCCCCGGTCTCATGGACAGTGCAATATCGGTACCGCAATTCACTAAATCAACCAATAAAATCGAAGTTGTCGAAAAAGGGTACACGAACCTTTCGGAAGGAGAAGAAGCTGAGCACCAGCACCAAGATATCCCAAACCCACTTCAGACCAACTGGTATCATTTGTAGTACACAGAACATGATCACGTTCACCTCAAAGTAGACTGCCAGTAAGCGGTAGAACTCACTCTGCCATCACGCACCCACATCTCGGTCAAACCTGCAGCCTTGGGGCGGGGTTGCTAGGACCGCCATCCAGCAACATGGCCGAGGCCAGCCTTGCGTGAGAGCAAGCATGGAAGTGAGGGCCAGCAGGAAAACGGGGACCGGAACATTCCGGCAGCGGAGGCGGTAGTGGATATCCTTTCGCAGGACAGAAGCGAGCGCATCGAGCAGAGCGCACTTTCTGGGTGTCTGCTGGTTATGCAGCGCTTTACGCGGATGCATTTTGGAGTGCGGATGCAGGCACCCGGCACAGGGGCTAGGAAGTGGGCAAACCGCCGAGCCATTGTCATAGAGCTTCTTGAAGCTCACGAAGGACAGAATGATGCACGCAAACCACAGCGCAGCAAGGCCTGCACCGATGTCAGCGGCCCGCGCCCGCCCACTGCCTTGAGAGGCCCCTACGGTGTTTGCAGCCACATCGGCAAGCCGAGGACACAGTCGCCTCGGCAATACACAATATCATGATCGTGGGGCTGACTTTTTGACACTCTCTTCAAGCTGACACGTGATTTATAGACAGGAATCATGGTATCGGACGATTAGATTAACCGCGAGCTTCTATCATTATCGATTGTAATCATGCAACAGAGGGCGCCACGCGCATTCGCAAGGCGGATGGACCACGCCGTGGAGAGCAGTGAGGCGGAAGGAGGGTGGACATTCGATAATGCTATGCCCAGAGCCTGCGGTGACAGGTGCGGAGGTGAGGTGGGGGCGCACAGAATTTTCCCAAGTACATCACAACTATCGTCGCAACAGCCTCGATGGATTCGTCGAATTGGCCACTTTCCTTTTGTGCTTGTCTCTGCACAGAGCCCCCGCGCCACACCCGAGTGAGCCCTAGGGTAATGGTGGACCCGGGCATCGGTGAGGGACTGATTGCTGAAACAACGGAGAGGGGAGCTGATGGAGAGGGTAGGAAGGGGCGGCACGCGCGGCGGGAGGGAGAAAGAGTCATGAATGCAGGGGAAATGTCCCTGCCCAATGGGACTGTCAGGGCAGGGGGAATGAGCAACAGTGAGGCAAGCAGGGGAGCGTGCCAAAGAAAGGGGAGTAAACTCTTTGTGTGCATACGGCGGAGAAATGAGACTTGCCCGCGATAGAGTGGCAGAAATAAGGGAAATTCATGACTGGCAGAGGCGAGGAGGCCGGCTCGCATGCGGGCGGTGGAGGACCGCATGCATACCGAAGGGGCCGGCGAAACAAGTGCATGCTTCGTGAGCACCCGCGAGGAGTGCATCAGCAGGACGGGGCTGCACCATGAGGGATGACATCTTCTCCTTGTCGTGCACGCAGATCTTCCACTCCTCCAGCATCCCCCCTCGCATGAGGGAGCGGAACTTCTGGTCCCCCCTCTCGCGCCTTGCGTCCGCGGTCCGGACGATCCCCGGGGGCCTATATTTCAACCCGAGCAGAATGTGCCCGGAGCGGTACAGCGCCAGGAACGTTGCAACGGTGATAGACACGGTGACGCTCAGGATGACATTGAGCGGCCGCGTCACAAACGTCAGCACATTGTCGTGTATCTGAGCAGGTCTCACCCCCGCCGCCCAGCCCCCAACCGCTTTTCCCCTCAGCACGCTGGATGGCCGTCCGAATCGATGGCCGTCCAGCTGCAGGCGCCGCGGTGGCTGACGCAGCTTCACAGGGAGGGCCTCGGCCGGCCTGGGCGGGAAACAGCTCGAGCTCGGTAGTCACCACTCTCCAGGTTGCGCGGCGACAAGTCCGAAATGGGCCGCCCACATGTAGTGCAGACGCCACAAGGCGGCGCGCGTCATATGGTGGCCGCCCACGTCATGGCACCCGCGAGGACGGCTCACCGCATCCTCCTGTGGCGGAGCGTCGGGAAAAATGCGTTTGGTGTGGAGATTGGTCCCCCTCAAGGTTAGGGTGCTTCGCAGCTAGCACCCCACCCCAGCACATGCAGCCCCTCGCCTCCCATGGTGCACTGCTTGCAAGGCAGTTGCTCCAGCGCCCCCCGCCTGCCATCTCTCTCTCTCTTTGAGGCCCCTGAGGTGAGCCCCACAGGCGGCGCCCACGGCGATGGCAAGGGAGAGGGCGCAGGGGCAAGATGCGGGGTAGGCCGCGCGGGCGGAGCGCCGGCTGCCAGGCCGCGCACCTGGGCGTAGGTCCGGGCTCTCGGGGAGATCAGGGTGGCGCGGCGCCAGCTCATGCTGAACCAGCTCATGCGCTGCAGCCAGGAGGGCTGCTGCACGCGCGCGGTCGTGCTGGAGAGCCGCTCGCCCAGGCGCTGCAGCGGCAGAGTGCAGAACCACGCAACAAAGGCAACCTGCGTCATGTGCCGCGACGAGGTCGGATACGCGTCGCACTCGTCGTACGCTTCCGTGCTTCGGCCTATCCGCTGCGACAGGTCCATGATTTGCTGCAGCCACCGCGTAGCCCCCTCACCTCGACTTCCTGTCATCGGCGCCCGGTATTTGCAGCATGCAGCTGCATGCGGTGGTGCATCATAGCTGCCAAGAGATGTGAATGCTTGTGATGTATACTTATGCGCTGTTGGACTTTGATGACGCATCCTTCTGTTGGAAGAAGTCACTCGCAAAGCACATTGCATACGGCATGGACGGTCAAGCAATGGACGGCAGCGCGCCATGGGCACTCATGCAATCTTCAGCGATGCACCATGAATAGATGAGCAATTGGCGCTGATCCGCCATTAATAGATGTGCGATCGACGGTGATCTGCCATCAATAGATGAGCAAATCGACGGTGATCTGCCATCAATAGATGAGCAATCAACGGTGATCCGCTATCAAGAGATGAGCAATCGACGGTGATCTGCCATCAATATTTGTGAAAGGAACGGAGGGGGGGGTGGGCACGGTCGCTCTCTAGGGCCTGCTTACAGCACAAGTTGGGTAGTCCCCGAGGCACGGCTCGTTGATGTCGGCCGAGCACTCTAAAGACACCCGAAACTCCCCGCAGCATTCCTCCGCCCTCTCCGCCTGGTTGCCGCTCTCCCCCACCCCTCCCAGGAAGGGGTGAGCGTCGCCGGGGTATAGGCATTAGGCATCCACTGGAGCGGTGCCCTGCCGAGGCCCTCACTGGGGGCGCACAACACGGCCTCCATTTCGAGCACGCACTTCGAGCAGCGCTTGCGTCACCCCGCATGCTCCTGTCACCCTTCGAGCACGCACTTCGAGCAGCGCTTGCGTCACCCCACATTCTCCTGTCACCCTTGGCAAAGCCCTCGGTGGAATAGACGCAGCTCCGAGGTCCCACGTGGCCCCATCTCCCTAATGCAAGGGACCCCTTGCAGGGAGTGCTTTATGGCGCTGAAGTGCGTCGCGCCCAGGCCCAGGCCTACGCAGCGGGCCATGAGGCATCCGAGCAGGGCCGAGGGGGCGGCGGTCATCGCACTGCCGCAGTGGGTGTACAGCGTGGAGCATGCGCCCGTGCACGCCGAGGCCCCTTCTCCGCGGGCCAGGCGCCAGATCACCGGCCAATGGGTGCCGGCCACCGCCCTGGCGCGGATACAGGCCGCTTTGGAGCTCACGCTTCGGCACTTCAAGCAGGGACGAAGAGAGAGAGAGAGAGAGAGGTCGCTTGCGTGCCACTTGCTTGCGTGCCGCGAGTCGCTTCGCGCCGCGCCGGGGAACTAGGTGACTCGGAGGGCAAGAGGCCGGCCCAAGCCTCGGCGACCCAGGAGGTCCGTCGAGGAGGGCAGGGGGGCGAGAGGGGGGGTGGGGGCATACCAGGAAGTAGAGGACGATGTTGAAGGTGATCAGGAGGGCCGAGCTGAGCACCAGGCTGCGGCTCATGAGGGTGTAGGAGGTGATGCCGGCGCCCATGAGAGGGGCGAAGGTGTACAGGGTGAAGTGCAGGTTGATGATGGTCCTCCAGATGTGGTTCACGAAGCGGCGCAGAGGGTACGAGGTCTGCACCTGCGTGGTGGCGTTCACTGGGTCATTGAGCTGCCAGCTGCGCGAGTCCCTCGGGTTCGCCTGCGCAAACATGCGCCGCAGAATCTGCTTCCGGTGGCGCATCTTCCACCGCGCCACCGCCTTCTTAGCAGCGTCGTGCAGCTCGTCCCTCATTTCCATCAGCCGGGCATCCTGCGGGACACCCCCAGCCCCCAGCGAGTGTCACGCTAGCACCTGGAGGGTCACTCTGGCATTTGGAGGGTCACCGCGGACCAGTCCGAGAAGGCTTGGGGGCACTCTGGCACTTGGAGGGTCACCGCGGGACCAGTCCGAGAAGGCTTGGGCGCACTCTGGCACGCTGGGCAGCCTCACACGCCCGAGGACTTGCGCAGCATGGCGCCGAGAGTACGTGGGGACGTGGGGAGCTGCGCAGCGGCGGACAAGCCCTGGCGCAGCGCTGGGCAGCTACAAGTTGCATGATCTCAAATCGGGGTGAGCCGGGGAGTTGGGTGGGTGGGAGATTGAGGGATGGATGCAGCATGACACGGGGGTCAACCTTAGCGCATTGCAGATCAATGTACATCCTGCGGCCGGCGGGGGACCTTAGCCCATTGCAGGTCAATGTAGATCTTGAGGCCGGGGGAGGGGGGGATGGGGGCTCAACCTTAGCGCATTGCAGGTCAATGTAGATCAGAGCTCGGTCGACCATGGTCATCATCGGGCACATGAGGTGCGCCGGGAAGAGCCACGTGGCTGGCATCTCCTCCAGCATGGCCACCATGCAGAACGTCGTCCACAGCGTCGTCAGCTCGCCCTTCATCTTGTTCTTGTACCCCGAGCTGATCGTGGGAACGCCGAACTTCACCGGCCTCTGCGCACCGCCCAATCCCGCGCCTCCATGCTTCCATCACGCGCGAGCAAAGAAGAAGCGCGGCACAGGCGCACAGCACAGCAGGCGCCCGGCAGCCACAGAGCCGCGGCCCATCAGGACACAACCCGCAAAGACCACGCGCCTGCACACAGGGCGTGGGATCAAGACAATCAAGGGCCATCCCCGAGGTAGCCACCTGACCCCCCTCCATGTGACCGCATAGGAGGAGGCCTGGCAGTATCTGTTATTCATAGGTGCATGGGTGAGGCACCCCTTGGCCTGGTGCGGAGCGCCCACGCCGGAGGACAGTGGAGACGCCGGCTGCGGGGCTCGCAGCGCCGGGCGCGTGCGCTGCTCTTCGGCGCTGCAGGCGCGCAGCCCCCCGCTGGCTGTGGCGCACGGCGAACTGAGCGGCGGGAGCGATGGGGTGAAGGGGGGGCGGCGCGCGGGTGGGGCACCTTGTACTTGCCCCCCGCGAAGCTCTTGTTGGGGGTCTTCCGGCCGAGATCCAGTAGCTCCTTGAACCCCGCGGGCGCCCCGACCCAGATGGAGTTGGCGCCAAACTCGTAGATGCTCTCCGCCGTGGGGCTGTCCACAGAGTTGGCGCGCAGGGCCGAGGCGGAGATGTGAGTGGCCGAGAAGGATCCATCGTCATTCTGAGCGAAGATCGCGCTCCACACCTGTGTGTGCTGGTACCACCCCTCCGAGGAATAGATGCCCGACATAAACAGCACCTGGCACTGCTCGAATACCACCCTGCGCGCACAACCCCAGCCGCAGCCCCCGTCCCGTGAGAGGGTCGCGCAAGCCGCAGCCCCCGTCCCGTGAGAGGGTCGCGCAAGCCGCAGCCCCCGTCCCGTGAGAGGGTCGCGCAAGCCGCGGCCTCGAGTGGAATCAGGCAGAGGCGCTCGCTCCGACTGAACAGCAACCCCGTCGTGCACGGCGCCGCGCTGCGCAAAGCGGGCCAAGGCGCTGACCAGCACCGGTTTCACTACCGCAACCGCCCTCAGGCTAGTCGCGCCGCAGTGACATAGCTCATGCCGCACCCGGGAAATGCCCTAGTGCGCCCTAGAGCCCAACCCTAGCCGACATCTGAGAAATCTGCCATTCGAGCCTCAGCGTCAGTCCCAGCCGGATACTGCAATTGGTGAGAGACCACCATCCGCATCCTCAATCAAGTTGCTCCGAAGAGAGACAGAGAGAAAGAGAGAAAGAGAGAGAGACAAACAGAGAGAGAGAGAAAGAGAGAGAAACAGAGAGAGAGACAGAGAGAGGGGAGAGCGAGAGAGAGAGAGAAGAGACAGAGAGAGAGACACACACAGAGAGAGAGACGGAGAGACAGAGACAGAGATAAAGAGAGAGAGACAGAGAGAACGAGAGAGAGAGACAGAGAGAGAGAGTCAGAGTGACAGAGAATAAGAGAGAGAGAGACAGAGAGAGAGAGAGAGACAGAGAGAAAGAGAGAGACAAATAGAGAGATAAAGAGTCCCAATCACAGACCAGGGTATCGCTGTCGAAGCAATGCCAGCTCAGCTCCCAGAGAGTCGGGAGCACCATGGCATGGCCAGCCGGCGTACATCATCGCCGCGAGACACATGCAGGTCCCCTCCGCCTCAGCGTGCTCGCGCCGCATCCTGTAATGTAAAAAACGGAGCGGGAGATCGGCCGATGCCACAGAGCCGCCCCACTGGTTCGGCAGCTTCCAGCCAAGGGCGAGAGGGCAAAGCGGGCAGCAGGGCTGGGAGCGCACCGAAGATGCTGGCGGTGGTGCACGGAGGCCAGCGCGAAGTGCGCTGTGAGGTACTCCTCCGCGGCGCGCACCCGCTGGAGCACCACGCTGCGGGGCAGGAAGCCCTTCACATCCAGCCACGCCAGCACCATCGCCGTGCCAAAGAGGGTCTCGAGGCCAAGCATGCGCTCGAAGTCCTCCTGCTCGCTGCCCAGACTTGCGCGTGTGGTGCGTTTGCGCGGGCCTCGGCCCTTGAACACCTCAGGGGTCATGGCTTCCTGGCGGAAAGGAGACTTTGCCACGTGCCCCATCTGGAAAGATGTCCCTGGATCCTCAGCCTCGGTCTCCACGGTCTCAATCTCCCCGACCTGGCTGGCATGGCTGGGTGTGGCTGGCGTAGGCGTGGGGTCCCCGGATGGGGGCTTGGTGGGGCTACGCTCCCCCTCGAAGGTGTCCGGCTCCCGTGGGATCTCTGCGGAGTCGCCGGAGGGGGTGCGAGGGGGACCTGGAGGGCTCATCATGGGGGATGCGCCTCCCACCCGCTCCTCGCTCTCATCTACCCGCTGCGGTCCCCGGCGGGCCTCGCCACCTCCGAATGACTCGTCTACCCGCTGTGGACGCGCCTCGTCCCCGCGCACCCGCAGCTCCCCCAAACCCCCTTTGCAGCCCGCCACCGCCTCATCCACCCGTTGCGGACCATCCTTGTCCAAGCTCACCCGCAGCGCGTTCACACCTCCGCGGCCCACACCAGCCTGCGGCCAGTCCCACATAGCGGCGTCATCCGCGGCGACAGGGTCATCCGCGGCGACAGGGTCAGACGCGGGATCCTCCGCATCGCTCCATGCCTCTGGGACGCCCCGCCAGCCCCCGCTTCCCCAGGCCTCCTCCTCCTCCGCTGCTACCCCGAGGCAGGTGGGCAGCTCGTAGAATGCCGCGCCCATCTGCGCCGGGTTGAAGGCCGGCACCCTGCCCTCCGGCTCTGGGGACACTGTCACGAGCAGCGCCCCGCCGTGGCCCACACTGCCTGGCGCCGCGGCCTCCCTCGAGCGCAACAGTGCCTCGTGGGACTCCCGCAGCGCGCCCGCGCCCAACCCGGTGGCGCCCTCATCTACTCGCTGCCTCACCGACTTCCGGCCGCGCACGCGCCCACGTGTCACCTCCCCTTGGGACCCCATGCTCATCGTATCGTCGTCATCGTCGGGTCTCTGGGCCGCCGGGTCGAGCCTGCTCGGCATGCGCACGAAGCTGTTGCGGCTCGAGTTGCTGCGCGAGAGGTTCAGCGGGGCCACCTTCGCGCCGTCCTTGGTGGGCGAGGACTTCCCGGCCTCGTGCTCGTCCTCGGCGTCCGCGGCGATGTTGAAGACGCCCTCGAATTGCTCCTCGTCGAGATTCTCCGGGGACGGCTTCAGCACGCTGCCCCCGCTCTCAGGCCGGTGCGTCTCACCTGACGGGGCCGGAGCTACTTTTGTCTTCCTCTCCCTGGACCTGTGCCTCCCGCCACACCCGAGGGCCACGGTCACATGCCCTCCAGGGCCTTCACGGAGGCGGCGCGGCGATCTGCTCCTGCGCGATGCGGCGCACGAGCCACGGACATGCAGCACGGGATTGACCAGGCACGCCCGCGCGGTCCCCCCTGAATAGTCCGCGTGAGCCACTTGCGATTGATGGCCGAGGGGTGGGGGTCAGGGCGCCGGAATTGGAGTCTCAACGCGGTCCACTGTGTGAGGACTACGCGGCCGACATGGCCGATACGGCGAGCCGCGGAACCATCCGAGCGGGTGGGGATGGGGGGAATCTGAGTCTAGCCATGGGCAGACGAGCGCACCTGCCGGCCTTGTTCGACTTTCGGGGGACCGGTATCGGCAGCATCGTGGGCTCGCGGGTGCGCTTCACCACCGGCTTCTGTTTCTCGGCCTCCTGCTCCTGCTCCTGCGCCGCCGCCTGTTCGCTGGAGGTGAACGCGCCGCCCACCTCGGCCATGTGCAGGTGCTCCGGCACCAGTTCCACGCTGAAGGTGATGGGGGTCTCTTCCGGGGGCTCCTTCCCCAAGAGGATGCGAGGCAGGAAGCGCACGAGCTTGTCGAAGTACACGTTGTCCACGGACTGCGACCAGTGCGGCAGCGCCCCCCACACCTTGTTGATCTGCTCCCACGTCTCCTCCACCCACGGGGGGCTGGAGATCCCCCCCCCGGCCATCTCCCGTTGCCTCTGAAGCTCGGGGGGTACTTCCCGTATCGCTTCTGCGCACCCCAAGGAGCACCCTCATCCGCACCCCTCAGAGCCCTGCCAGGGGGCTGCCTCCATCCCCTACCGCCCTCCTGGCGCGAGCCCGCTGCGCCGAAAGACCGTTGCTCGCGCCGCGGTGCAGGCTTTGATCCAGCGGCTCCGGCTTCACGCCGGGAGGGCATTGATTGCAGGTCAGAGGCGGTTTGACCGAAGCTGGGCGGGCTCGCGCTTCAGGGTCCGATGCCACACATCTTCGAACATGCCGCACACGAGATGTGTCCGGGGCGAGGCGACACATCTCGTTCGCTCGGCAGCGTCGGAACGTAGATCAACGGCCCTCGATGGCAGATGAGCACTGCAGCGGGACTGAGCCGACTTGCGAGAGCCAGCGTGAGGAGGGCGCTCCGGAGCACAGGGGGCAAGCGAGCACCCCGCGAAGAGGGAGGAGGGGTGGGGGTGGGTATCCCAGACAAAATCAGGGGGGTCATTCGGTCATGAAAACTCATTACCGAACATCCGCCACCAGCGATGTAACAACACCCGGACTCGTGGCCACTGAAATCAGAGTAGGAATTGGGACGTCCTTGGATATTGGAGGGGCGAATCGCTTCACATTGGATGCACCCGCAGCCTGCGAGCTGCCCACGAGACCTAGCTGCTCAGGGGGTGGCGCAGGGGGAACCTGGGGGATGACGAGCTGCCCACGAGACCTAGCTGCTCAGGGGGTGGCGCGCGGGGAGGGGGAACCTGGGGGATGACGAGCTGCGCACGAGACCTAGCTGCTCAGGGGTGGCGCGGGGGGGAGAACCTGGGGGATGATGAGCTGCCCACGAGACCTAGCTGCTCAGGGGTGGCGCAAGGAGAACCTGGGGATGACAGCTGCCCACGAGACCTAGCTGCTCAGGGGGTGGCGCAGGGGGAGAACTTGGGGGATGACGAGCTGCCCACGAGACCTAGCTGCTCAGGGGTGGCGCAGGGGGGAGAACCTGGGGGATGACGAGCTGCCCACGAGACCTAGCTGCTCAGGGGTGGCGCGGGGAGAACCTGGGGGATGATGAGCTGCAGGCGCGTCCACGGTAGGCCGAAGATGGCGGAGAGGAACTCGAGGGAGCCATTGCTAATCAGGCGGGCGCCACGTGTCTCTGTGCGGTGATTAATGTTGTAGCAGCTCAGCGCCCAGAGCCAGACCTCCCCCTCCTCACTCCCTTGGATTGTGAAGCCGCACCACCGGCACTGCAATGCCCTTCCCCCCCTCCCTCCCCCCGTTTGAATTATGACACCCGCACCAGCGGCATTGCAATACTCCGCACCCCCTCCCTCTTCCTCTCTTCATTATGACACCCACACCACCAGCAATACAAATGCCCTGCCCCCCTCCTTTCCCCCTCTGCACAATGACTCCTGCACCACCAGCGCTGCAATGCCCTCACCGCTCCCTCCCCCTCTGCACAATGACTCCTGCACCACCAGCGCTGCAATGCCCCTCACCGCCTCCCTCCCCCTCTGCACAATGACACCTGCACCACCAGCGCTGCAATGCCCCTCACCGCCTCCTCCCCCGTCTGCACAATGACACCTGCACCATCAGCGCTGCAATGCTCGGCGTGCTGTCTCCCACTCGTCCCCCGTTGTATCAACCGCACGGCATCACATACATAGCCTGCCCGGCCTGTCGCCTACACGCCCACCTGCGCTCCGGTGCCCTGGCCATGCCCTGGAGCGGCGCCGCTTGCACACATGCCAGAGGCCACTCAGGACCCCAGGCCGCGTAGCATTGACACTGGCATCGATGTAACCGGAAGATGCCAGCAACACGAGGGCCGAGGGTGCAAGGGGGGCGCAGGGGGCGAAGAGGTCGAAGGCTGAACGGGAAAGAACGCGGAGAGCTCAGAGGGGACGAAACTGGGAAAAGAGGAGGGCAGGAGGGTGGGTGGGCAGGGGCACCTTCAGTGCGGCGATCACGGCAGACACCTTCAAGGCCTGTTGACGCCAGCCATACACGGCCATGAGGAACATACACCCCGCCCAGGCGAAGAAGAACACCATCAGATCGTCGTAGCTGAAGAGGCCCTCTGCGAAATCGTACTTCACCTGAGGTAGACCCGCCTCCCTCCTCCCCCGTCCAAACCCCGCATCTCTGCTACAGTCAACCCACATGCTGACTACAGTCAACCCGCACGCTGATTACCCCACACGTTGACTGCAGTCAACCCGCACGTTGACTACAGTCAGCCCGCACGTTGACTACAGTCAACCCGCACGTTGACTACAGTCAACCCGCACGTTGACTACAGTCAACCCGCACATTGACTACAGTCAACCCGCACGTTGACTACAGTCAACCCGCACATTGACTATAGTCAACCCGCACGTTGACTACAGGCAACCCGCACGTTGACTACAGGCAACCCGCACGTTGACTACAGCCAACCCGCACGTTGACTATAGGCAACCCGCACGTTGACTATAGGCAACCCGCACGTTGACTATAGGCAACCCGCACCTTGACTATAGGCAACCCGCACCTTGACTACAGTCAACCCACACGTTGACCATAGTCAACCCGCACGTTGACTACAGGCAACCCGCACGTTGACTACAGTCAACCCGCACGTTGACTACAGTCAACCCAGGCTGTCGAGAGCGTGCTTTGGGCCCACGGGGGCTGTCGGAGAGCCTGCTGGGTGGGCCACGCGTAGGCTGGCTGTGGGGGGTTTTTGACGCATGCCCAACTCCTCAATGCCTGGGAGTCCATCCCGGCAATGATGGCCACTCACAGCTGATTCTGCGGCGACACGTGGGATCTCGTCAGCCCATCCTCAACCCACGCCGTAACATACTTGTTGCTTGGGCGGTGGTCTCGGCCGCACAAACACAGGCAATGGAAAACGAATCGAGCCTGTGACGCTGCAACCGGCGACCTGACCCCCGCGCACACCCAGGGCCGCGCTACGCTCCCCTCTCCTGACGAATCGGGGCTCATCCACCGAGGGGGGCAGCATCTCAGAGGGGGCCAATGAGGGAGTACGGCGGGGGGCACCGTGAACTCCTGAGGCGTCGTTAAGGCCCCGAGGAAGTCCCCGAAGCTGGTGCACATGCAGTCCATCTGCGCCTCCTGGAGGCACCCCTCGCCCTGGAAGGTCTGCGTCGAGTTGGACCAGATGCAGTCCTCGTTGGGGTCCGTCAAGAGGCACTTCACGTAGCCGTCGTGGAGCTTGATCCAGTTGAACAGCCGCATCTTCTGGAAGAACTGGTTGTCTGTGTCGAAGAACACCTCCTCACAGCCAAAGTCCAGCAGGTTGGTGATCTCCCACCCCATGTTCAGCTGCACGTCGCTGCCTTCCGGAATCGTGAACCCTGCCATCTCCCCGCCCCCTTTCCCCTCCTCTCATCAACCAGGAATCCCATTAACTCCCCCTTCCGCCTCCCCCTTCCAACTCCCCGCACGGCCACCGGCCTCACCCGAATCCAACTAGCACCCCCTGCCGCGCCCTGCAGCGCTCAGCGAGGGTCCCTCGGCGCAGTGAGCCGCAGGCGGGTGAGGCGTCGCCGGCGCACGGCCAGGCAGCAAGCCCCTCTGGCCGGGATGCCCGCGTGGTCTGCGGCTTGACGCATCCACCGCGTGCCACGCGCAGCATGATGCCCTCAACCCAGAGGGGTTCGGCAGGAGTCCCCAGGGGGGCCTGCTACAGCGCCCCATGGGGGGGCGGGGCTCAGACGCAAACCCACTGACATTCCTGGCTCTGCATATCGCGCAAAATCCTAAAACCCGTCGGTCGAAGTTCCGCAGGGCGCCGCTGGGGCATCAACACTGCAATGCCCAATTCAAGTCAGGGCAGGCTTGGATCTTGATCCCATCGATGCATTGGAGCCGCTTAATTTATTGTTGCAAGGGGGGTGGGGTAGGATACGGCCGGCAGTACTGGAAGGGAGGGGTTGCATGGCAGGAGGAGATGGCGAGCGAAGGGGCACTTGGAGAGAGGGTGAGAGGGGAATACCAGCCTTCCAACGGATGTCGGCCTTCGGCGGGCGCGGGTTAGGCAGCGTGACACACAAGTCCTGGACGAAGTCGTTGCCGGAGCGCACCACGCACGAGGCCACCACGGTGTCCTTCTCCTCCTGCGAGAGCGAGGAGAACGCGTCCACGAGGGCCACCTGGTCGTTGTTGATCCGCATCTGCAGCGTGATCGGCGACTGCATGCCGGCCACTTCCAGCGTCTCCCCCTCGGGGTTCGTGCCGTTCTCCGCGCGGGCGACCAGCTGCGCACCCCGCAGCCCCCCTCTCCCGGTGTGGTCGGCCACCTCGTCTTCCAAGCTGCATTGTGCTGTGATAGAAAATGGAGGAAGTACATTTGCACTCACCTGGTCGCTATGCATACAAGCGGGCCAGGGGGCGCGCCATGGACATAAATGGGTCGGGGCGCCATGGACATAAGTGGGTCGGGGGCGCCATGGACATAAATGGGTCGGGGCGCCATGGACATAAGTAGGTCGGGGGCGCGCCATGGACATAAGTGGGTCGGGGGCGCCATGGACACAAGTGGGTCGGGGGGCTGGGACATAAGTGGGTCGGGGGCGCCATGGACATAAATGGGTTGGGGGCATGGACATAAATAAGTGGGTCAGCGCCATGGACATAAGTGGGTCAGGGGGGATGGACATAAATGGGTCCGATGGCCGCACAGCATCCGCACTAGGTTGCTGCCCATCCTCCACGCCACATGGTGCCACCCTGCGCTGTGCAGGGGCTCGTGCAGGGCCAGCCGCAGGGATGGGCAGGGCTGCACCGATAACGTATCCGTGATGGGGATGAAGTTGATTCCGGGCGGGATCGGGGGATTGGGCGCAGGAGGGTGGAAGGGAGGCTGTGGTGGCGGGTATGGGCTTGGTGGGGAAGATGGGGGCGGTGGAGGAGGAGGAATAGGAGGGGTAGGAGGAGGGGATGGGGGAGGTTCTGGTATGGACGGGGGCATGGGAGGTGGTGGCGGAGGGCGTGGCGGGGGCGGTCTTTGCGTTTGCAGCAGCCGCCGGCCCGGCTCCACAAATATCGAACCAAAGACAGCTTCGAAATCCCCGCTGCTCATTCCCACCCCGCCTCCGAGCAATCGCCCAATCAGCATCTCCATTTTGAACTGGCATGTAATCTGGACACCGAAGGTCAGGAGAGCATTCACCCACTCCAGGCGGGCGGACGCCGAAGCACGCGAGGTGCATGCGAGGCGGGCCTGGGACTTGCCGACCCGTTCTTGCCCCCCCCAGTCCATATACACCAATCCACCATATCCATAAACCCAATCAGTTCCCATCAGCGGGAGCCAATCACAACCTCGAAGCCTCTTCTGATCATAAACCTCGACCCTCTAATCGTTTGTCTGAACTGAGCCTCATCAACCGCCCACCTCCCAGCGCTAGCCTCCGTCCAAACCTCGCTCTGAGCCAAGGCCCATCCTGGGCGCGTCGAGGGGGGAGCAGCGCCCTCCAAGTCCTGCATAGGGACTACAGGCGAGGGGAGCGACTGGGCAATAGGCACCTGTGGGCCATATCATCGGTTTCGAACATGTTATTGTAATACACCACGTTCACAGTCACGTCGCGGCCCTTTGCGACACCGACCAGCGCCTCCACCGGCACTGGGGAGAGGTGCATGTCCACCTCAGGGAAGGACACCCCCTCCGTGTGCAGCGGGGCGGTCTCATCGCCAGGCTTGCTCTTCATCACCTTGAGGATGATTCCCTCTGCACAAGCCCTCGGTACCTCGCCCGCGCCAGGCAGTCATCAGGCAGTCATCAGGCAGTCACGAGCGCCGGAGCACTTCATCGCACCCGTCGCGGCGCGAAGCAGGGACGAGCCTAGGGTCGCTCCCTTGCGCCTGAATCATTCAGGATGTAGAATGGCCACAAAATCGCCACACGGCGAGGCATCTCAGGACGTGGACCTCAGCGGTTCCTGGTGCACTGCCCTGGGTGCGGCGCATGCCATCTGCCCTGTTCGCAAGACAGCGCGGCAGTGTCTCCCACCGTTCTCCGGCCTCGGTCACAAATTGCAGCGGGTGCGGGCGCATCACCAGGAGGCTGCCCCGTGATGCGACCCGAGGGTACAGCAGCTCTGCGATCATAATGATCTGCGAGCCGCAACACGTGACAGGGGTGTATTTTGCAAGGGACCGCGGCCTCCAATGTTGCGAGAGCTCCGCAGCTTCCTGCTGGTGAAAAGCGGCAGAAAGCGAAACCAAAAAGTACAGAGATTTCGGAGGGGGCTGAAAGCGAGGGTCCCAGTCTCACCGGAGGAGGTCATGGCGGGCTCTTCGGCGGGCTGCAGGTTGGCCGACTGCCTCCAGGCCAGCTCCTGCACTTGGTGAGTCACGAGGTGTGGCGCCGACAGCACCACCACAGATGAAATGAGCGCACTGAGCGTGTCCAGCACGATGTTCGCCAGAGCACCGTCTCCCGCCGCCGAGCTCACCGAACGCCTCGTCATCTTCATCGCGGAAAACCACGCGCGCTCCGTCACTCGCTTGGGGTCGACCACCGCGCCGAGCACCACCTCCTGCAGGGCGCGGTTGCCGACTGCGGTGTCGGTCACGGAGCTGCCGAGCTCTACTGCGGAGTCAACCACCTCCTCGCAGCGAGCAGTCTGCTGCCTCAGGTCCTGCACACAAAGCACACCATTGGCCAGGAGCCACAGCAGTTGCGCTCACCTCTCAGCAACGCGTGCCCTCCCTTCGCCCTGTTCCCCTGCACGCTGCTCGCCCACTCCCTGTCCTCTAAGCTCAATCTTCGCGCTGCTTCCTGTCCTCTCGCCTCCTCAGCTCCGTCAACGTCACACTCCCGCCTTTGTGCCTCCTCTCCGTCTTGCCAAGTCTACAAGCCGCGGCCCACGTGCAACCCGCCTGCGCCACCGTGATGCTCCCCGAGCTGCACAACGCCACGCATGCCCGAGCCGCTTGCAAAGAGGCCTACACGAGTCGGGCAGAGCAGGGCCCGGGGGCGCACCATGGTGTTGTTGGCGTCGTTCATGACCGACAAGGCCACCTTGAGGGCCTGCACAGCGCCGTCGATGTCCCCGACTGACCGGCAGGTCGATGCCTCCGCCAGCGCCTCGTCCACCAGCGCAGACCACTCCTCGGGTGACTCCAGCGTAGCCCGCAGCACCCGCACATTTGTCACTGCTGGCTCTGCCGCGACCGTTCCGTCCTCGTCTATGGCGTACATGCGCAGCTGCGGCCAGCACCACCCCGCCCGCCACCCAATCGCCCCCCCCCCGATAGGCTCAGAGCCACGCACAGCAGGAGGCTCCGGGCGCATCGCACCGCCGGTGCGGCATGCGGATTCCCAGCGCTAGCAAGAGCGAGCTGGAGGCGCATTGGCGACGCACCTCGATCCGCCCAAGCGCCCCAAGGCGACACACACGTCGGCGCTCCTCGCGGCGGCGCAAGGCGTCAATCCAACGCTTGATTCGGGCAGACAAGCGGTGGTTGGCGCAGCGGTGCATTCCACAAAGCAAGCTGGTGACCCCTTAGGACGATGACCCGATTCTATATATAGAGTCCTGGCCCCGGGAGGACATTGAGTCCGTTCTGAAGGAGCACGAGCGCGGGGACGAGGGTGGCATCTGAGCATGCCAAAGGTCAGCGCGATGGAGCAGCGGGAATGTGGCGCGACGGCCAATGGCGCGCCTCCTTAGCTGGACGCGCGCCGCGGCCCGGACGCAAAAGCGTGCATGCGTGCCCCGGGGCTCCCCCCGAGCTAAGCCGCTCGTGGAGGGGACGGCGGCGGGGAGCCTGCTCACAGGGCCGCCCGCACCTGCAGCACGAAGTTCGCCTCCGGGCGTCCACGTGGCAGGCGGGCTGTGTAGGCCGTGAAGGGCGAATACTCAGTGGTCAGCAGCACCTCGTCGCCGGTGGTGCGTTGGTGCTGGTCTGTGTAAGGGGCGAACGTGAGTAAGAACCGCAGCGGCGCGGCCACGCTGGTCCACCCGCCGGTGCTCACAGAGAAGTGCGTGGCGAGGGCGGAGCCCTGGTAAGGCCCCACCGAAAGGAAGCCGTCCTCCGGGGGCACCGCCGCGGTGAGCGTGGCCATGGCCTCCGCGACGCCGTTCGGCGTATCCAGGGAGTACTTCAAGAGCACCGTGTCGCTCGGCGCCAGCGACCCCCCGCGCAGCACCAGCGCCAACGGCCCCGCCGCGGATGTCGGGGTGGATGCTACCTGCTCGAGCTTGAAGGTGGTGTTGTCGCTTCTCCACGTGGCGGTCCCATTCCCCTCACCCGAAGTGAGAAGGGTCACCTGGCATGAGCCAAGGGGGTCCCGCCCTCTCTTAGCGCGCGATGCCCATAGAATACGACTAGCGCGTAAATTTGGGCGGCGCGTTACTTCCAAGGGTGTAACAGGTAGAAGTACCGGTGTTACCGTACAAACCGTCAGAAAATGGCGCTTAAGGCTGTCGGTAAGGTTTCGAGGCAGTGACGCTACCAAAGGCATCACCCGTGAAAGAGCCCGGGTGGCCGCCGCAGGTTACTGCATTCCAGGTCCTCCGCGGGCCTCCCCATCAAAACGCGAGGGGGAAGGTAGGGATTGGAGGGTGGGGAGGTTGGGCACAGCGGGCGAGATCACGGCACCTTTATGCTGGGATCTGGGTTGTGCATGAGGGGGTCCACCATGACGTGTGGGGCGTGACCGTCGGTGACGAACACATTGCCTACAACGCGGTCGATGCCGCTGAAGGGCGGCCCGCGTGACACTGTGAGCGTGATGCGGTACCCCCACTTCGTGCGATCCCCCGGGAGCGTGAAGTTCACCACTTTGTCATTTGGCAGCACCACCGGGTTCCCGTGCGGGTCCCGGCAGACAGCGTCCGGCGGACCTGTCGCGAGGCAACCCCCGCCCTCCCATTCCCTCAGGCCACCCAACAGCACCCTGGCGCATTTACTTCCTGTGTGTGACACGTTGCATTTACTTCCTGCGTGTGACACGTTGCATTTACTTCCTGCGTGTGACACGTTGCATGGGTGGCAAGCGCATCCCACAGTGCCCGTCTTCCCGGAGAGCCGGACCACACAAGCAGACCACCTCTGGATACTAGCCGGGGCGCCTGTAACGGTGGTGCCTGCAGCGCCACGTCGACCTGATGGACCCACCCCTCCAAGCGGGACATGCTCGCGCATCCGCGGCGGAGTGACGCCGTGCCATGGCCGAGGTGGCGGGCGCCGGGAGATCGCGAGGCGAGGGGAGGCTGGGGTCTCCAGCACTGGGGGCTCGGAAGAGGGAGGTGCGGGAAGCTCTCTCACCGCCGCACGCGCCACAAGTGAGTGGGCAACTCTGGCGGGTTACGGCCAGCTGCTGGCTCGAGTAGGGGCGGCACACGCCAGATGTGCAATTCTCACCAGCCCAGTCCGAGCACCTGTTACCCCCCACCCCCGCTCCCCATCCACCCCCGCGTACGCTCACTGGACACGCCAGGCAGGCGCTTGAGATCCAGCGAGGGGGTGCGCCTCCCCCTCTGAGATCGCTATGAGAGGGCCGCTGCGTGAAGCCGGTGAAGGGGAGGCAAGGAGCTGGCGCGTGCCACGTGGCTTCCACCGGGCTCGCTCGAATCTTGTCACAGCTCAGCTTGCCCCTTCCCACCGAGAACCTGAGCTCTAACCCTCAGTGCCCACAGCATGCCACGGCTGAGAGCATGTCACAGCTCAGAGCATGTCAAGGCTCAGAGCATGTCAAGGCTGAGAGCATGTCACGGCTGAGAGCATGTCACGGCTGAGAGCATGCCACGGCTGAGAGCATGCCACGGCTCAGAGCATGCCACGGCTGAGAGCATGTCACGGCTGAGAGCACGCCACGGCTGAGAGCACGCCACGGTTGAGAGCATGTCACGGCTCAGAGCATCTCACGGCTCAGAGTATGCCACGGCTGAGAGCATGTCACGGCTGAGAGCATCTCACGGCTCAGAGTATGCCACGGCTCAGAGCATGTCATGACTCAGAGCATCTCACGGCTCAGAGCATGCCACGGCTCGGTGGGAGGAAGGGTTCGGTACCTGAACCCATAGTCATCGAAGAAGCCCATCACGTTCGAGCACGGCTGCTCACAGACGCTGCATGTGTGGTTGCAGTTGGTCAGTACGGAGCCCTGAGGATGGCTCTCCCCGCCCGCCCCGCCCGCCCCGCCGCCGTAACCACCTGCCGGCATCCTCGGGGGTGTTGTGGACACGCTCTGGCTCCCGCCAATCAGACGAGAGGAAACGGGAACACGGAGGCTGCAGCGCCGGGGTCCACAGTGGCGTCCAGGGGCACCGCGGGAGACACAGGATCATGGTTTCAGACATGAGCGCGCAGGCAGAGGCTATTGCGTGCTACAGCTGCGTCGAGCACTGCGCGCCTCAGCGTCCAAGCGACCTGAAGGAGTGTGGAGCGCCCTTGCTGTGGCCCAGTTGCCACTGCCGCTGACTCTACTCGACTCCCCCGGGCCAATCGTTCGCTCATCGTACGGACGGGGGCACTGCGCCGCGCCGTCAGCTCATCGTACGGACGGGGGCACTGCGCAGCGCCGTCAGCTCATCGTACGGACGGGAGCACTGCGCAGCGCCGTCAGCACCTGTATGCCGTAGGTCATGTTCTCCACCACGCCCACAAGCGCGTTGCAGTCCTTGTCCAAGTAATATCCGCACCTGTGCCCCGAACGCGTGGTGACGCCCCATCAATCCCCTATGTGCCATATCTGGCGCGCGCCTTCGCCATCACCACTTTCGTGGGTCCCCGACCCACGTGACGCGCGTGACCTGCATGACAGGATGTCAAGGCACAGCGGCGGCGAGGCTGCCCGCAATCCCACTGACCGGTGCTTGAGATGGGAGAGGGGGGGTCGGGGGAGGGAGGTACTCGTGGCCGAGTGGGTCAGAGAAGTTGAACACGTCCTGGCAGAAGGGGAAGATCTTAGCCCTCGGGCCACAGTCCGCGCAGTCCGTGCCCCTCACGCAGCTGTGCGGGTTGAAGCCCGCCTGGGGCTGCTCGCCGTCCTCGCAGTAGCCGTCGCGGATGTGCATGATCTGGCACAGCGGGTCGAGCCGCGGGCACTCCTCCACCGGCTGGCACTCGTCGGTGCATAGAAAGTTGCTGCACTCCTGACACGTCAGCTCGCAGTTCGAGCGCACTTTCTCTGCGCGCGCCCGAACCCCACCGCGCACCACCGGTCACCCCGCGCCCCATCGAGCTCGCGGGCGGATCCATGCTTGCGGCCCCGCTGGGGGTGATTCCGCAATTCGAAGACCATTTTCCGCGATGCCCTCCTCTTACCCTCCTGCTCGAAGTCGCCGACACGTAAATGTCTCCGCTGAGAGTGCGCACCGGAGGTGGCCGCAGGGAGCGACGCAGTCCTTACCGCGGGGGTCTCAGCCGCAGGGAGCGACGCAGTCCTTACCGCGGGGGTCTCAGCCGCAGGGAGCGACGCAGTCCTTACCGCGGGGGTCTCAGCCGCAGGGAGCGACGCAGTCCTTACTGCGGGGTTCTCAGCTGGGAGTGCAGCCCTGAGGGATGATCAACTGGGAGTGCAGCTCTTTTGTAGTTTCAAGTAGAAGTGTGGTGTACAGAGAAGTTCACATGGGCGTGCGATCCCCTCCTGGTGCCTAAACATCGGGCAATGTCTGGCTAGATCTGGCCCAGCCAGAGGGGGGCGCACCGAGCTCGCGCTGGGTGTAGTTGCGGCAGGCCCCCTCGTGGCATGACATGCCGATCCAATCCGAGCAGCGGTACCCGAAGTCGTCTTTGTAGAACCCGTTGTCCGTGCACGTCTCTGCGCTCCCAGCCACATAACCTCACCACCTACCCGGCTCGCCCGAAGCCTCCACGCGTGGCGCCGTCACGCTTCCTAGCGACGCGCGAGCCAGGTTCGATTCCGCAGCCTCCGGAGCGTGAGGGTGAGAACCTAGCCATCCTTCCAGCCCCAGAGTGGGGGGAGGCTCCAGCTTCAGACAGCCGCGCAGCAGGGAGGATGCCTGCTCCAGCTCGGCGGCATGGAAGCACTGTGAGTTCCTCAGGGGCAGTTTCGCGGGTGCCCCAGGTGCAGGGGAATGGGCAGAGGCAAGCGGAGGAGGCACCTTGGCGGGAGGCGTCAGCATGGCAGGACCATGAGTAATGGACTCTCCTCTCCTCTTCCGCATCGGGGATGGCGATTCCAATGCCCTGCCGATCCCTCTCCGCTCTCCAACATCTCATTTGTGAGATGCTTCACAGCGGGCGCAGCGCCCGCAGCCTCGTGGCTGCAGCTGAGAGGCCCTGCCAGGTCACATCTCCACGACCCAGCAAACGGGGCTGCGCATGAAGCCCTGGGACCAGAGAGTGGGACTGGGGCCCCATGGCTGTAACCTGACAAAGGGCCAAAGGCGCGGGGAAAGGGGAGCGAGTTTCTTGGAAGAAGACACCAGGAAAAAAGGGGGCTGTTGGGACCTCGGGCTGGGGCAGGTTGGAGGAGACAGCGCCAGGAAAAAACAGGGATGATGCATGGAGGGGGGACAGGGGGCGTGGGATAAGCGGGAGGAGAAGAGGGAAGGGAGCAGGGAGTCGCCAGGGGGGGCGCACCGTGAGGGTGATGGGGACCCCCGTGCCGACAACCACTTCGCTCCCCTTGATGGTGGGCTGCAGCGGCTGCGACTGTATGTTCACTCGGACCTCTTGCTGGGCGCACCCAGAGGCGAGCTCGTAGCCTCGAGGGCAGGCCTCCACCGCGAAGGTGTACCCGTTGCTGACCCGCATGGTGAAGGCGGGGAGGTACATCGTGCTCGTCAGCAGGCGCGCCTCCGGCGAGGTGATCGCCAGCGGCTGGTCACTGGGGGACCGCACGGTCCAGTTGAAGCTCCAGCCCTCCCCCCAAACGCAGGTGTCCGGGACGAGCGACGCCCGGCTGTACATGAACAGTTCCTTGTGACGCATCGCGTCATACTCCGCGGAGGAAGGCCCGGGGGCGCTGCTGCCGAGGATCTCCGCCTCCATGCTGCAGGGCTCGCACGTGATAGCGTCGCCATGGTATCCTGCACACCCGGAGTGAGGGGGTGCAGTTGGGGGAAAGGCAGAAGGGGGAGGAGGGAGTGTCCCGCAGCTCGCTTACCACCCGCTCGGGCCGCAGCCGGCATGCCGCGAGCACCCATTGCGCCCCGGCACAACTCCATGAGCGCGCCTCCCAGCCCGAGGTTCCCATTCGGCTCAGAGCATCCGTTGCATCCGCGCCCGGGAGCGGCTTCGTATGAGGCCCCCCTTAGCATTGCCCTAACACTTCATTACATATCTAACCCCGGGCGCTGAGCAGCTCGAACCAGGACAAACGTGGAATCACAACAGTTCAATCCAATCTCTGAATCAGCCTGGGCGGTACCCGGTGGAATGCCTGCAGAGGTGGGGGGGAAGCGGAGGTGGGACCCACCGGGGGGGCACTCGAGGCAAACAGAGCCGTCATCCGTGCACGACGCGCCAGGAAGCAGAGGTTGCAGGCAGGGGGAGGGGGCAGGGGAGGAGGCGAGATGGGTGGGGGTGAAGGGGTGGCGGGTGGGCAGGGGAGGTGGGAAAGTTTGACCAGCCTGGTGGCAGAGGGGTGGAACTTGTAAATATAGGGAGGTGGCGCTGGCGGCGAGATGGGGAAGGGAGGAGGTGAGGGGGTTCGATGGGGGTGGATATGGGGTGGAGGCGGGGATGGAGGCTGACCAACGAGGATGCCTGGGCCACCATAAGGGGGCGGAAGAGGAGGAAAGGCGGAAAAGAGGAGGGGGAGGTGGGGGGGAAGGCGGGCGTGGGGAGAAGGGGGGCTTGGCCACGAATCCCAGCCTGGCGGAAGATTTGGGCCGGAGGTGGAAGCGGCGGGCCAGGGGAAGAGGAAGGTGGTGTGGAGGAGGAGGAGGCGGCGGTGGTGGCGGAGGTGAGGGGGCGAATGGGACGGAGGGAGGCGGCTCAGTGGCGGACGGGTAATAGTCCCACCCCTGGAGGTGTTGGTGGGTATGGAGAGGAGGCAAGGGAGGCAGCGGCGTGTAGTGGTGGAGCAGGTGGGCTTGGGGGAGGCGGGGGAGGCGGTGGAGGGGGAGGTGATGGAGGTTCTGGAGGGTGGCTCAGGTACAGGAGGGCTCGGTGGAGGAGGAGGCGGTGGAGGACTGGGCGGTGGGGGCGGGAGGAGGGCTAGGAGGAGGTGGGGGTGGAGGTGGAGATGGGGGAGGGGAGGTGGCACAGGGGGCGGAGGGGGCCAGTCATCCAACCCGGAGGAGTGGATATGGAGGTGGGCTGGGGGAGGAGGGGGAGGAGGGGGAGGGGAGGTGGAGGGGTGACGGTGGAGGGGGGCTTGAGAGAGGAAGAGGTGGGGGGCTGCAAAGACAGGCATCAAGATCAGACCTCAGGCTCAGACCTCCCTCTCCTCCTCCTCCCCTCCTCCCCCTCCTCCCAGATGCATCTTGATTGAATGTTTTCACTGGAAGCAGTGCATCGCGACTGCTGATGCATCTGTGGATGGGGAAGCCAAAGGCTATGCGTGTGACGCAGATTCCAGGGCTATGCGTGTGACGCAGATTCCGGGAACAAGATACAGTTTTTTCCGAGTCAGCGAAACCGTGGTTGAGAGGTTCTGCGTTTGGAGGTCCCCAGGCAATGGCTGGAGCGGGCCAGATGGGGGTCCTCGCGTCCCATCAGCGCAAAATCTAAGTCCTTGTCTCAAACGCGATTAAATCTCTCAGTCAGGTGGAACCCGTAAGTTAAGCAACGTGCGGCGGGTTTATGCGGCGGTCCTCGGGGGCCGTCAGCGGCCATGTGCGTTGAGTGAGCAAGCAGAGGCTACTTCTGCCGTTGGAATGAGACTAAAGCGTCGAGCTCCTGACATTCCAAGCAGCGGTATTCTTTCACCTACAACAAAAACGGCGCCGGCAAAGAAAGAGGTATCTTCTGAAGATGCGCTCCTCACACTTGCAGACTCGGACCTCCTAAGCTTCGTGGCTGCAGAGATAAACAAGACATGGCGAGGTTCCGCCTGGCATTAGGGGAGGGGGCTCACCCTGGGGGTGGAGGAGATGGAGGTGGAGGACGTGGCGGGGAGGAGCTGGTAAGGGTGGAGAGCAGGGCGGAGGGAGGATAATAGTCCATCCCTGGAGGGGGTAGGCGGGTATGGGGGTGGCGGCGGGCTTGGGGGAGGACTTGGGGGTGGCGGAGGGCTCGGAGGTGGGGGTGGGGGTAGGGGAGGGGAGGGCAAGGTGGAGGCGGTGGGCTGGGTGGAGGGGGAAGGGGATAGTACTCCACGATGGCAGTGGAATAGCTGATACCGCTGGTATACATATAATCATATTTGTTGAAAGTGGGGCTGGTGAAGATGGAACGTACGTCCGTGCGCAGCAGCGCCTCGAAGGTGCTTGCACTAACACCTGATGCCGGCCAATCCCGCAACCCCGCCATCAGGAGCCCGCACCCCTGCGCCGTAACCCCGCCATCAGGAGCCCGCACCCCTCCGCCGCAACCCCGCCATCAGGACCCGCGCCGCCGCAACCCCGCCATCATGAGCCCGCACCCCCTCCGCCGCAACCCCGCCTATCAGGAGCCCGCACCCCTCCGCCGCAACCCCACTCATCAGAAACCCGCACCCCTCCGCCGCAACCCCGCCATCATGAGCCCGCACCCCTGCGCCGCAACCCCGCCATCAGGAGCCAACACCCCTCCGCCGCAACCCCGCCACAAGGTCAAGAGCCACGGCATCGAGAAGCCCTGCGCCTCACGCTGTAGCCGCGGCCTCGGAAGCCACGACGGGTGCACAGCGAGCACCCAGATCGCTGTGCAGAGTTGCAGTCCCGTTGTGGGACTGGGCCTCAGCATGGCTCAAGCGCCTTGCTTTGGCGAGGTGCGAGGGAGGCAGGGAGGGAGAGCTGACCTTGTGCTACAAAAGGGGAGAAGCGCGTCACCGAGTCCACCAGCAGAGACCCGTATCGAGTTCCCGTCACGACCACCTCTCCGGTTGTAACCCCGGCTGCCTTGGCCATATCTATGACGAAGAAGGTGAGGGTCTCATTCATGAAGGCGGTGTCATTGAGCTGGGCTTCACTGACGCCGAGGATGGTCACAGTGGACACGACAGTGGTGACGGTGTAAGAGCCGGGAGGCACAGGAGGCGGTGGAGGTGGGGGAGGTGGGGAAGGTGGGGGTGAAGGAGGTGGAGGTGAAGGTGGGGGGAGGGGAGAAGGAGGAGGCGGTGGGGAGGTGGGGGGACGGGGGGAGAAGGGGGGGGGAGGGAGGGGGAGGACTGGGTGAGGGGAGGGGAAGGAGGAGGGGGGAAGGCGGGGAGGGAGGGGGCGGACTTGGTGGGGGGAGGGGGAGGGGGTTCGGAGGGGACGGGGGTGGACTTGGGGGTGGTGGAGGACTTGGTGGAGGACTTGGTGGTGGGGGTGGACTTGGTGGTGAGGGAGGCGGCTGGTGAGGTGGGGAATATGGTGGACTCGGAGGGGGACTTGGAGGAGGGGCGAGGGGTGGACTCGGTGGAGGTGGTGGGCTTGGTGGAGACGGCGGGGGCTTGGAGGAGGAGGAGGTTTTGTGACTTGGGGAGGACTTGGCGGAGGAGGTGGGGAGGGTGGTGATGGGGTAGGTGGGAGGGTGGAGAGGGGGGGGGCTCTGGGGATGGAGGGGGAGAAGGTGGGGGTGAGCCTGGGGGAGGGGGTGAAAAGGGGGTGGCAAAGGCGGGAAATTTGGAACAGGAGGAGGAACGGGGGGAGGAGAGGGAAAGGAGGGGGGCTGGGAGGCGGCGCAGGCCACATATCCAGGAGGTGGAGAGGATTTGGGGGTGGGGAAGGTGGGCAAGGAGGCGGGGAGGCGGAGATGGGGAGGGTGGGGGTGGGGCTTGGAGGCGGCGGAGGAGGACTAGGAGGCATGGTGGCGGACATGGAGGTGGGGGAGGGAAGGGGGAGGAGAAGGGGGTGGAGGCGGACTGGGAGGTGGCGGCGGAGAGGGAGACGGGGCTGTGCCACCCGCGCAAACAGCGATGTCGGAACTGAGACCTTAACGCGGCGAGTCGGCGCGTAATTCACTCAGCTAGCGAGGGTTCTGAACCTCCTCTTTGGCGTGAGAAACGCGCAGTCTCTCCGCCTTTTCTCGAACGGGTTGATTTTGGGAAGCCGGGAGAAGTTTACGGAAGTGGGGTCGAGATGAGAAGAGACAATAGCAAACCAAGTACACTCCGATGCTGTTTCGAGGGTTGGGACCAGGGTACTACTCGAGTATTGGGGCAGCAACGCAGTTTTTGAGGAATCAAATTTGAGGAGATATCACTCCACGCGCGGTCGACCTTTGAGAGGCTGCACCAGGCTTTAAGGGGGGTGCCTGTAGATTTGGAGAGTCTAGGGGTTTTCTGGGGGCGACCGCTTTCAAGGGAACTATGATGTAAACAACGGGCACAGTCCAGCACAGTGCCATCCATGCTGAGTTTCCTGGAACCTCGAAAAGGGCGGCGATTGCGAAACCAAGCGCATGTAAAGTGGTTTATGCCGCTTAATAGATAAAAGAGAATGCTTTCTTGTGAGGGCTTTGTCTCCTCGACAGGAGAGGTAGCGTTTTGCGATGCCATTCCCCGACGAGTGCGCTGAACCCTATGGCGTCTCAGCAGCGGAGAGGACTTGCGTGCGAAGGAAGGTTGAATTTTGCCGCTGGGGCCAACCTGTGGTTAGCTGAAGCCCTATCAGCAGAAGGTAAACCACAACCTTCATACTCAAACCTGTGATACACTCCCAACTTCAGGTAAGCTGAAAAGTTCTCTCCCACTTCACAGCATGCACAGCGTGGATGCGGCAGTTGCTCAAAGGATTTTTCGTGCTCAGTCGCCGTAAATAAAACGGGGAAACGGTGTGCAAATGATGGACAATAGAATTTTGGTGCCCGCCAAACGCAGCGCTCTGCGGCTTTTCACCGTCAGGCAGGACGCTTCGTGCAGCCAGCTCAGGGAATTCAATGGACCAACAGGTTTGCTATACGGGTCCACCTACTTCAATGGCACGCCGACTAAATAGCAAAAAATGAAGCGAAATCCCGTCCCCAAGTCACTCGCTGCACGTGGTGCGCCCTTGTGTTGCATCAGTCAAGTATGTTAGCTCGCGGCCGTTTTATTCGAGCTCTCTAACCTGTGAGCGATCTCGAAAGTGACGCCGCAAATGGCAGTAACCAATACTTTACATTCACCAGTATTTTTTGAAGATAGGGACGCGTGCTACACAAGCGTGCTGCAAGGACGGGTCAAAACGCACTCGCCAAAACCACCAGCAGGGGGTAAGAGGAGAATGGAAGAGCCGAAATAGGGTTCAAAATGCTTCAATCCAGCGCGTATACCTGTCCAACAAGTGTTTGAGCCTCCACACGGCATGGGAGACGCGCGATTACATTTAAACATTACATGTAAACGTTTTCTTGGCCGGAGGCTTGATGAAGCATAGGCCCCAGTTGCTGACTGAGTTATTGTCCCTGCCAACAATAAATGATGACTCTTCAAATATTATGCTGAAATACTTACCGTCTAATACGATGCAAATTTGTGGACACAGCAACAATTTCTACTACTTTCTGCATTATGTTTATGACCACGGGGCCCGAAAACGTTCAAAGCGAAGGAAGGTTCCAAACTAGAAACTTCAATATGAATATTGAATCTCCTGCAATAGAGCTCTACTCAACTACTGTAATAAACTCAAAACTGCGTCAACTCGCTCACTCGGACTCGCGTCACAACTCTGTCTCTCGTGACTCGTCGTCGCGTCGTCTCACGTCAGGCGAGGGTCGGACGGGAGGCTGGAGTATCAATTATTTATCCCACCCCCCCGCTCCCCCTTTCCCTCCCTTCCTCCCCCATTCCCCCGCCCCCTTCCCCTTCCCCCTTTCGCCCCCCTTTCGCCCCCTCTTTCGCCCCCCTTTCTCCACTCCCCCCTTTTCCCTTTCTCCCGCCTTTCCCCATCGATTTTTTTCACTCGAGCACTTCCCCCGGCGACTAACCCCCCGGCGACTAACCGCGCCGAATCGTTCCCCCGCCCTCCTGTGCGGATACGTATAGGGGTACGTAGCGGCTAGGAACTCTAACTCCATATATTATCCAAGACGTGTCCAAGCCAAGCTCGTGGAGGTCTCGATGACGCTGCGCCGTGGTCGTAGATGGGTGTAAAGAGGGGGGGGGGTGATGTGGGGATCGCGGCATTGGAGTCGCCGCTCGCGTGGAACGATACGCATCGCGACAGCGGACCGCCAGACGAACGGAAGCAGAGAGGACAACACGACACGGACATGTGACACACGGCGATTGTCTCCGTCTGTCCCATTTGCATTTATGCTGATCAAGCATCTGCTGGTTATGCGGTTTCCTTCGCTTATAAACCGCTCTGCTCCATCTGTGCACTTCTGCACGGTTGGTTGTGGTTCGTCTCGCGTCATCACGAGAGAGCGGTCTCGGTTCTGCTTCGTCTCGCCGTTCTCGTGGTAAGAATGTTCCTGCTACCGTGGCACGCAACGGTAACGGAGACAACGATCTCGCTCGACGAGACATATCTTTGAACTCCGAACTTTGACGAAGCGTCTTCCTTGGACGTTCGCTTGCACTTGGATCAGATATATCTAAATTCGTGTCGAGATCCGGGTGTTTAGGTAGCCAGGCAGCCCTGACAGGCAGGCCCCTGGCCCCCCTGACTCAAATCCGTCCAGATGCAGTGGCAGTAGCCGTACAGTAGTACCCGTACAATAGGACCGATTGTAGCCGTAGCCGTACATTATAATATATAATAATATAATATAACATTTACGCTGAGAATAATGACAATGTCATGAGTCCGCTGTAATCCTGCAAGCAGGCAACTGTAGAACAGAGGGAGCTGAAATCATCCTCATAGCGCGCCCCGAAGGGCTCATCTAGGTCGGATCAACCTAGGAAACCGCGGCAGGACAAAACTACGCAGAGCGCTAAAAAGGTCGTGCCGGCGGAGAAGCAGCAGAGGAGGTGGAAGTGGAGCGAGGCTGCATCTGTGATGGAAAAAGAGGGCGGAAGCGAGGCGGAGGAAGGGCGGTGGTGGAGGGTCGGGAAGGCGGGGGCGGAGGGGCGGAGGGTGGGGGTGGAGGGCGAGCTAAGGGGGGACCCTCTACCTAGGGGGGCGAAGTGTTAATAAAGTGTTCACCTGAATGAAGAGAAGAGAAAGGGTGGAGATGATAGTCATTCAAGGGAGGTCAGGGGAAAAACATGTTTTGCTCTTTCAACAGCTTCTTCTTCAGTGATACCAGTATTTCGGCTAAGGGTGGTTCTGAGAGGGTCATGGTTCTCGACCCTAGCATGACCATTAAGGAAGGCGTCACGTCTAATGCGGGTGTGGTATCTGCACAGCCTGGAAAGCTTCTTGAGGAGAGGTTTCAGTCTTCTCTGATGGACCCCTATGGTGCTAAGAACCTGTCCAAAGTGCTTCGGAAGGTATCCCATCAAAGTAAGTTCTTTGGGCCACGTTACAGTCCCTGCAAATGGTTTGTTGTCCTTGTTCGTGTAGGACGTGTCACAGTGACCTCCGTAGTATTCTGTTGGGTGGGCACTCTGTCGGGTCTCTTGCGAGAGGGGCCACGGGCAGAGGCTGTTGGGGATGACAAGTTTCCTTTCACCCAGGACTTCCTGCCAGATCTCGGGGTCAACTCCGGTGCAGTTCAGTCTTCTGTCAGTAATCTTCTTCGCAGGAAGGACATTGATGTACCACCTTGCAATCTTTTTCTGCGTCTCACTCCAGTCATGAGCAGGAAAGTCTTGGCTCGGGGGGCTATCAATGGCAATAATACAGACATCTGAGAAATCATCTTTGTAACATCCTCCACCCGGGAGAACATGTGGGTCATCCCCCGTCCAGTAGCCGTATGGAATGAAAGGAATGGTGTTGTGAGGAAATCTAAATACCATCTTAAATCCTTTAGCAATCCACTTTTCTTGATTTTTAGGAGAGAGTGGGAGGATCCAGATGCCCCGAAATCCTGGCACAGTGTTTGCTGCACGATGGCCGAGTTCTAAGGTAGCCATAACCGCTGAGTTTGAGAATCTTTCCTTCCCGTCAAACGGGGGGTTCCCATAAACATTCCTACCCATATTGGTGATAGGGTCGACATAGGCATCATATGCAAGTCCATCGAAGCCAATTCTGCCATTTGCACAAAAGGGCCGAAGGGCGGCTCTCATCTGGTCTGAGGGGATACATCTTCTCGAATGAATCCTAGGGTGTGAGTTTAGTGGGTTACAAAACAGTTCACATCCATTCTCGTTTAGCCCACGGTCGTCAATGATGATTTCAAGGAGGCTTCTTCGAATGGCGTAGCAGTTTTTGGGGTCACCCGACTCATGTCTACACGCTTTAAGTGTTGTATGAATGTCATGTGCACGCGTGGCATATCGTGAGAGTGGTGACGGAAACTCTTTCTTTGAGAGATAGTGCCACGACAAGAGTTTCCAGAACTCTTGTTTCCTAGCATATTGGAGTTCGGGGTACACATTATTGCCGCTCTGAGTGTTAACATCCGGAAGTGCTGTCACAGCAATGGTCCCCTTCTTGGAAGCAGATGGGCGGTACATTCCCGATTCAGGCAATGCTTGGAGGTAGAGCTCCCGCTTCATTTCGTCGCGGAGGTCAGCAAGTGGAAAAAGTGTTTCGGAGCAAATGTCTATAAAGGAGGACCCTTTCCCTGGGTTCAACAGCTTAGGTTCCCCTGTAAGCTCGGCCTCCACATGCCTTCTGAGTTCATCGTCTTGTTCTCCTCTAAGGTATACAAGCGCGAGTTACCCGGGCCCGGACATTCCAGTTGAATGTGAGTGAAGTTGCACTTGGTTCCTGTTTGGCAGTACGGGCAGTCAGGTGAGGCGGTAGCTTATGTGAACGTGCGGGTGAAGCTTGAAGGCCCAAGAGTTCTCTGCTTCTGGCCGTTGTATAGGACTTAGCTGTGACTTTTGAGATATCCTTGGTGGGAGTAACGTTGTGGTCCTCTAGCATTCTAATATACTTCCCTTGAGACGACATGGCTTTCCATGTATGAAGGTGAGTAAGGCGTTGGATTCTCCTGATGTGGTTCCGAATATATCCTGCAACTGGCACTTCCATGTAAAAGAGAGAATAGGTGAGTTCTTCGTATGAGTCAAAACGGGGAGCGTTTGCCCCTTTTCTGATGAAAGAGGCCCTCTTTGCTGCTCTATCAACTCTATCGTGAAGTCTATCATTATTATGCCCCCTTATCCATTTAAGGATGATCCTGCTGTGGTCTTCTCCACTGTAGAAGCCAAGCTCCTCAAGCATTAATCTGACTGCCTGCAGTTCACGTCGGTTTGGTTCCCGAAGCATCTCACGAGCACTGGCAGTTTTCCTATCCTTATTTATTACCGCCGTGATCGTTGCCATTGAGTCAATAGCATGTATCATTGGAGTCACAGACTTTAAAATGTGGTCCTTTTGGTCCTCTAAGAGAAGTCGGAGCCCGATGGTTTCAGCAGATGTTAAACTTGGTGTTTGAATATCCGCTTTAATCAATCGATCATCAGCAGTAAAGACACTGCTGGCGGGGATGTTAGCCTTCCTAACAAAAAAGGTGCCCCCCATTTCTTTAAGCAAATAGGCCGCACCACTGCAAGCCGTTTTCTTCCCCGCGAATAGTGAACCGTCACTTGCCATGTCGTAGTGGTCTTGAGATATGCTATTTCCATTGCTAGGATTTTCATCCTCGTCCGAGTTACTGGGGCAGCTGTAAGCGCTCTCTTCGTCCGCAGTTCGGTTCCTGAGCTGGACAGATAGAATCTCTTTTTGGCGGTCCGCGATGTAGTCGTAATGGGCTTCCAGATTTTGAACATCTGATCTCACATTTATAGGGGGAGTGTCATTGTTGTCACATTCAATGGTCTCTCCAACGGGAAGGAGAATGCAGCCATCCGATGTCATTTGGTATTCGCGGTCATACTGGCATTGAAGCACCTGACCATTCATAACAAAATTATCATTATCTAAGTGGTCTGGAGTATACCTTAAATAACGCATGGTGTCTGTTTCCGCGTCAAGTTTTTGAATGCGTATCAGTGTGATGGAGGATTTGTCACCATTGCCTTTCCAGTGAAACTCATTTACATCAGGAATGTCATGAGCATCCCTGTAGCATTGTTTAACATATCTAGCTTTTGGGTCATGGTTTCCCAGGTTTATTATCATTTCGGACTCCAAACTCTCCAACCATGTTGGTGGCTTATTCCCGTTAACACCTAATGAGTGCTTCATATCAGCCCATCTTCTCAGCATCCCACCACAGGGGGTGAGAAAGAAGCCAGTGTGTTTGATATTGTATTTTTGAATGGCGCTGCTAACATTGCTTGAATCATACAGTGATTTAGGAATTGAGGACACAAGGTTGTTATACCCTGTTTCACATTCAGGAAAGAGCTTAGAGTCAATTGCATAGCCCATAGAGGCCATAATGGTGCTAGTCCTTTTCATCCAGTTAAATTGCTTTCCTTGAAGGTTCCTGTAGGTTGTGTAGTGAGAGAGGGGGAAACCATTAATGGTGTTTTTGGGGTCTTTCCTTTCCCTTTCCATATTGTGCAACATAATTTTTAGCCACGCGTCACTGTATTTTTTATAAAGGGAAATACGCATAGGATCATTTATACGGTCGGTGTGGTCAGTTTGCCAGTAGACGTGCTCCTTAGCAGAGCAGAGAGTGGACATGGTTTCAGTGATGCACGTGGCACCAGCCACATCCTGTATACTGTCAATCCCATAGCCTCCATAACAAACTGGTGTCCACACAATCTGATGATTTGTGTCCGTGGGGCATCCCATGTAGTTGAGGATAAATTTTGCTATTTTACAATCAAGGGTACGAGCAATGTTTTCTGAGGAAGTGGCTATGATTGAGGTGACTTTTAGCGGGAAAGCCATCCTCGGGACAATTATTGCATTCACGATATACCTGAGTTGGTGTAAGGTCAGATTTTGAAGTTGAATTGCCGCAAGGGAAGACTGCAGCTTTTCCGTAAGGATCATGCTATAAAACACCAGAAAATTAATTAATTTCGAAAGTACTATCACAAGTACTTTGACTACGAAGGTGTTTTCGCTCGGCAGATGGCCATATATATTCGTATAGGGTGATAGGACTCTTCATTGGGATGTACTCGAACTGTGCAACATGAATTACCCCATGAGAATGCCGGTATCCTGCCATAACCATGGCAACTATCGCCGCATGTGAGAAAAACCGATTTTTTGGATGTTTTTCACTTATAAAATTTCGAGTTCCATCGTACCGCATCCCTGATTGTGATCCCATGGAGCGAAGGTCCGAGCACATTAAGGTCTCAAAAAATCAATATTGATATCTACTTTGATGTTTTGCACACCCTAGTGCTACTTCCATCACACATCGAGCTCGCCGTGCCGTTTTCTTCTCGTGCGTATGCGCAGGCTGGAGCAAAGAAATAGCCCCCAAAATCAGGGTTTCCTTGTTGAAACCCAAAACGTCATAACCTCTTCGTTACTTAGAGTTATGTGAGTTCTGACATGATATTTCATGCACATACACTCCACTTGACTAGGAAACCTTCACACATATGGATATATCATGCATCCACGACTCAAAATTGATGACTTTGATCATTACCCACTACTTTTGCAGGGTCACCATACTAGAAAAATCCCCAAAAAATCATTTATCATCAAAAGTCGTGAATGATGGGAAATTTTCATCCTTAACACCTTAAGGGCGAATTGCCATACTGCTCATACTGATCCTGTTTTCCAGGAACCTATTTTCACGTTTTCGGCAATAACTCAAGTTCTAGACATCCATTTGCCACGATTCTTCGCATATCTTATATTGCGGAACTAGGTGGATGATATGACACTTCATTATCACTCGCACCGTATGTGCACACCTGAATATATGTGACCCATCATCGCCATACTTAAGGAAATTTTGTTGAACCGCTGTTGGGGGCATTTTTGGGCATGCGCCATGAACATGCTACCACGCACTATTGACTTGATGCTATGAGTGGGCGATGACGTATCATGGCGTATACCAATGGGGGGAAATACCATATCCTTGATTTGAAGCCTTTAGAGCACTCTCCATAGAGTACGCTTTTGTCACCTGGCAGCAGAATACCCCTGCACGTTCCACAAAGTCCCCCACTCGATAAACCGAGTTTGGTGGGCATTGAAGGGTTGGGAAGGGACCTCGCCCAAGTCCCCAATATGGACACTAATACTTCATAAATATCCAATAGTTGACTACCGTGGTATTTATGGATGTTTCCGCCCTCATACTGATCCCATACTGCTAAAAACGAATTCGCCCTTACGGTGTTAAGACCCTATAAGTGCACGAAAATCATTATAAGTTCATGAAATATATCAGATACTCGACTAATTGCGGCGCAACGTAGGGTTGCCCTCTGCTGCATAAACGTATATAATCATATATATTGCACATCCTGCTATGATATTTCGATTAAGGTCCAAAAAAGGGCCTCGTAGTCCACAACATCGTTACAAATCATCTCCGAGCGATACTCGGTACAAGGGTGACCATCGGGAGAACCCATGGCATGCTACTTGTGTATGCGTACTAGTACGTTGTCTGCTAGGCCACGGCATCTCTTCACAACTCGAATATGCACCTTAGACATCGACCGGGGTCCCCAAAAATGGATCTCGTAGTCCGTGACATCGTTGTACATCATCACCGAGCGATACTCAGTACAAGGTGACCATCGGGAGAACCCATGGTATGCTACTTGTGTATGCGTGCGGGTACGTTGTCCGCTAGGCCACGGCATCTCTTCAAGCTCAATATGCACCTTAGACATCGACCGGGGTCACAAAAATGGGTCTCGTAGTCCACAACATCGTTATACATCATCTCCGAGCGATACTCGGTACAAGGGTGACCATTGGGAGAACCCATGGTATGCTACTTGTGTATGCGTACTAGTACGTATGCGCTGAAACTCTGGTATCTCTTCACACTCGAATATGCACCTTAGATATCGACCGGGGTCCCCAAAAATGGGTCTCTTAGTCCACAACATCGTTATACATCATCAACGAGCGATACTCGGTACAAGGGTATCCGTTGGGAGAATCCATGGTATGCTACTTGTGTATGCGTACTAGTACGTTGTCCGCTAGGCCCTGGCATCTCTTCAAAGCTCCAATATGCACCTTAGACATCGACCGGGGTCCCCAAAAATGGGTCTCTTAGTCCACAATATGGTTATACATCATCTCCGAGCGATACTCGGTACAAGGGTGACCATCGGGAGAATCCATGGTATGCTACTTGTGCACGTGCGTACTAGTACGATGTCTGCTAGGCTCTGGCATCTCTTCACAACTCGAATATGCACCTTAGACATCGACCGGGGTCCCCAAAAATGGGTCTCGTAGTCCGCAACATCGTTATACATTATCAACGAGCGATACTCGGTACAAGGGTGCCCGTTGGGAGAATCCATGGCATGCTTCTTGTGTACCCCAACCTACGATGAGATTGATTTGTGTAAACACACTTGTAGGGTTGGGTTTAACCCGCAACTTATTACCACAAATGGCATCACGCCAACAGGCTCACACCCACAAACATCATTGGCCAACATACACCCCTTGGATATGATTGTGTGGTCGCCCGGGCAATCTCGCGCCAAGAGCTACTCCAAAAAAATTCGTAAAGATGGCCAACTGTTTGAACACCCAGTGCGGAAACCGCAATGTAACAAAAAATGCTACCCCCTCGGCAATATGCATCCAATGGGAAGGCGACAAGTGGTTTAGAGGCCAATGACACATGAGACAATCATGTTTGGGTCACAAAGTCAACATAATATGAAGGGCAGTATGACCGTAGCCTTAAAAGACACCGAAAAAAAATATGGCGTGAAAGTACTTGTCATAGTACTGTCGAGCTCGAAAGTACTATGACAAGTACTGCGGGGCAGTAGCCATTGAAGTAGCACGGGTATGCAAAAACCGGGAAAATCGCTCAAATTTTACTAAATGTTGCACCCTCTTGGATACTTCTCAAAATTGCTCACCGGGAACGTGGGCTCGCCTAATAGTGCACATATTGTCTAAAAGAAGACAATGTCGCCGTTATTTTGAGCTAAAAGAATCTAGCTTCCGGTACCGATAGCTCCCGTAATAATTGAAAACGTTAAGGTGGCTTAAGCCACCCTAAATCGCTGTTAGGGTGGCTTAAGCCACCCGAAGGGTAATAGCCACTTACTGCCAGCCGGTGGAGGATTGCATGACGGAGGTGCTGCACAACCTCGCCCTGTGCCAGGTGTACCAAGCGGCTGCGGACAGCTGCAAGGATGCTTTAGCGGCGCCGGTGGAGCAGCACGGTTCGCCCGCCGTGGTGAAAGCGGGCGCGGCATCCGGCGGTGTTGACGTCTCCGCCTACTAAGGCTTCGCCGTCATGGAGTCTGACGACTCCGATGACGACGAGCTGGACGTCCATGAGGAGCTGCGACGACTTCGCTCTCAAATCGGTAAGGCGGTCACCTTCGGCCAAGCCTCCGTCCCGCCCGCATCTTCGCTTTCGTTTGCGGGTATATCTACGGAGCCGCAGCAGCAGGTGGTGCCACGGCATGGTGGTGCGGCTGGCAGCGACGTTCCGGCTGGGTTCATCGCGCGCGTCTCGGTACCGACAGAGGAATTTCCGGGCGGTGTCGATCGAGTGCCCGTACGGCACGCCGTGCCGCACACCGTCTCACCGTGCCTTCGGTGGCTCTCGGCGCGCCCAACTCTGTTACGGGTCGAAGGATGCCAGCCGCCCGCAGTCGCGATGTTGGTACGCCATCGTCGATGTCACGATTCATCTTCGATATGCAATCGTCTGAGCTGTGCGAGTACCACTGAAATGCGCGAAGATATCACCAATAGCTTTGCATAGCTCAGCTGAGCAGAGCGTCGCACTAGAGAACGAAGCGAACGTCGTCGCGGGTTCAAGTCCCGTCGTGGAGCATTTTCGCCCCACGACGATATATGATTTGACCCGGCTCGTTCAATGACAATCCTCGCACCGATTTCAGACCCTGGCAATCTCCGCCGTGAACTTCTCTTGTCGCGCGGAGGAATCATTCGTGGGGCACAAAAATGAATCCGGGCCTTCGCAAATCGACGTTATGTTCATGAAGTCGGAGGAGGAGACGGAGTCCCCCCTCGATTTACAGTGAATCATTCGTGAGAGCATCTGGTGGTGCTTCGGCGGACCGCACTCATCTCAGCAGGTGGTGGGATGCGGCACTCCGCCCCTTGGCCTTCGGCCTAATTTGATCTTGCTTGCTTGCTTTCTCAGCTTGCTGAGCTACCTTCGGTTTTGCCGGAGCAGCTGGCCTGAGTGACAGTTGCAGCGGTAGCATGCCCCCTGGTGAGGTGCGGCCGGCAGCGATCCCTCCGACTGCGTTCTGGCAGCCGGAGGGTTTCTACTGGAGTCAGCACACTCCATGGCATGCCGTGTGGCACCCTGGACTTATCCACAGGTGGTGGTGCCGGGATGGAATTGGGTCACCAACTCTCCTGGCGGTGCCCCCCCTTCCCCCGACTATGCCCCAGAGCGGAGGAGGAGGAGGAGCCGGCCCTGAATGGGGATCACGCGGCGGACTACGCCGACAGCTACTACGGCATGGGCGTCGCCTCCCCGTGGCATCGGCCGGACACCGACAACATTGCCGACATCTTCACCCAACCTCTTCCTCCACGGGCATCTTTCTTCGACAACCCCTCCTTCTACGGCATCGAGTTGTACTCTGAGGACTCTGGCTTCATGGTCGAGGTGGACTGATGGCAGTTTCTGGATGTGTGTCAGTCTGGTGGTGACTGATACACGGTAGTCCTTTGATTTCTACAATAATTTCTTCAACTTGCTTCCAATCCTCAATTTGGCTTTCAATTTGTTTCGGTTCAAGCATCTTATCTGGTATTGGCGGTTTGCACAACCTGTTTGGCTGCAGCTGTTTGCTTTAGCTTTGTCACATGGTCAGAATTGCACAGTAGGAGTGTATTGTTGGCCAAGTGCTATGGACTTTGCCCTGCTGAACTTGCCTGGGTTGTCTATTATAACCTCGAGCAACCTCGGTTATAACCCCGGTCGTTTAACCGAAATTGGACTTCGCGGTTATAACCTGCGGTTATATTTTGGGCAATTTTGCCCTAAATCGCAAGGATGTAACCGAGTTTCTAATAATCTAATTTGACCCCCCAAGGTTATAACCGGTTACGGGTTATATGCAACCCGGGAACTTGCTATGTCACTGCTAATCACCACTCTCCTGTACGGAGGTGGTGTGCCGAGCTCCAGGTGTTTAGATAGCCAGGCAGCCCTGACAGGCAGGCCCCTGGCCCCCCTGACTCAAGTCCGTCCAGAGGTAGTGACAGTAGCCGTACAGTAGTGCCCGTACAGTAGAACTGGCTGTAGCCGTACGTAGCCGTGCAGTACACTGTAATCTGGTCGACCGACCGAGCGAGGTTTTGGGTTTCTATTATCTTAACTTAGCACAACTTATCAAGTTATCTTTTCCGAAACCGGTGTTCACGGTTATTCTGAGTATTCACTTCCGAGATATGTATATACCGACAGTATATCGCTAATTCGTGAAGCATACCATAGTTTTCGGAATTATTGCTCATTTTTTAGGCTGCAACTAACATACGTTTTTCGACAACTACCGCGATCCTCATTTCGCAGCACGGATGGGAAACACACATTCCGAGGAAGAATATTCTGAAGCAGAGTGTGAAGCGAGGGTCCTACATCAATGGGGACGAGAATAATATTTTACGATTCAGAGTTGGTGGCTACTGCCCGACGGTCCGGTCCTATGACAAAGACCGTAGTGAATTGGGACTAGCAAGTGTGTTATTAAGATATACTTGACATATGAGTGCTCGGGCATCGTTTTTGGGTGCCAAATAATTTATCTTGAACGTGGTTTGGGTGGTATACTCGATTTGGGCATGTGGGGAGATGGTGGAACTAGTGGGGGTAGCATCGCTTGAAATTAATTAAACTGACCGGTCCTATCACAAGGACCGGGAAGGGCGGAGCTTCGTTCACTCATCGAATGGCTTTAGAATGCTTATAGCGCCCAAACCTAACATATTTGGGACCCATTTATGATATCTATCATGTGCGCTACCTTGGATACCCATAAGAAGCCCACAAATATAGCTCACTAAGTCCACACATATAAGAAATACGAGAATTCCTGAAAATCGGTGATAAAAAAACCGCACCCCTTTAACTCTGTCGATGCATACAAGTCATATCAGCCCGTCTTTCAGTTATGTAAAGCGTTCAAAAATTCATTATATATATACGGAATAAGATTTTTACGTGCAGAATGAAAATTCTAGTATATCCTCACTCGTATTTGCACATCAAGGGCAGATTCCCTTCCTAGAAATAAGGTGTGAAATTTAGCAAAAAGATAGGGTTTCAAACCCAAACCCAAACTTCAAGGTGTATATATGAACCAAACCCAACCAATATGTATCGGAAACGTGCACAATCTTTTGCGCATGATTGGATATAATGTTAGGGTTCAAATTGGTAGGTTAACAAGCTTGTCAGACTCCAAATTCGATTGGATAAAAAATATGGAAGGATAAGAGGTATTTATCACCGTCCTCCAAGAGTTGCAACCCAAAAATGATAGGGTGCCTTGTACAGATGCATTGGATATATGCATTATATGACGATATAAGGTACGTGGCGCATATTGGCACTAACTTTAGGTCCCAAGGGTACTACGATACGGAAGATATGGTCTTTGACCGTCAAGAGAACGCCCCAAAAAATTCCCGAAAATCCGGTCCTTGTGATAGGACCGGACGCGATTTCCGGTCCTATGACAAGGACCGTCGGGCAGTAGCCATTGGAGAAACCTGTGTCGGAAATGACACCCTGATTGACTAGTTCGTACAGTCAGGTGCCATCATGTACAGTGTACCATTCTCGGTGTACAGCTTAACACCACTAAGAAGTTGCCGCAATTGTGCACGTGTTCCGTCGTCCATCGTAGTGGGCGGCTTAGGTTTTTCGAAGTGAGAGTCTCGGCTGCGAATCCAGTAAGAGAAAAACTGATTTTGCACGCTTAGGGATGAGAAAATCAGTAATAATGGACATGTTTGTCATGTCGGATACATAATAATGCCCAAAGCGAGGCCGACCGCAGCCCAAAGGCTGCCTCGACCGGCCAATCTCAACCGCATCATCGTCGTCAGAGCTGCTGTCGGTGTCGCCGCCCGGCGCCGCTGGCCCCCGGACAGAGAGCGCACGCACCCAGCGCGTTATGCCTACCGCACTGTGCCCGTAAATAAAGTGCGCCCGGCGGCACCCTCCGCACAGGCACCGCTGAGGCCGCCGCCTGCGTCAAACCGTCAATGCGCCCGAGTGTCCGGCCCGAAGCAGCATCCATCGGGGCACATCACCTGCATCCTGCAGCGCCTGCATCCTGCAACACCGCACGCGCATGCGGCATCACCACCTCCTCCGGTGCATCATGCGGCATGCCCGCTACGTACTGCATGCATGCTGCCTGCGTCGCCCGCAGCCGGAGCCTCGTCCACACTCACCGCAGCATGCGACGAGAGCGAGCGAGCTCGCCCGTTTCACCACCGACAATCGAGGCCGTGGTGAACAGACTATTGGGGATAGGTGAACCAGTATGCATGTTTTTAGACGGTGTTTTTCTGTTACTATTCTCGGTTTATAGACGACGGGTGACCTGCCACGTCATCATCACGCGCAGTATAATGCAGACACGTGGCAGCCACGTAGGTTGCGGTATGCGTTTATGCGGTACGGTATGCCTTCATTATGCGGTTTGCCATTGTGGTTCGAGTGATCATCGAGCAATCAACGGAGAGAGATATCTTTTTTGGATTGGGTGTGTTCATAAACACAAGCCCCGCGTCAAAAAACGCGGCTATACAACTATCATCACACGGGTATTGTTGCATGAACGGTGTATATTCGTTTAATTACAAGTAGAATGTTTGCTAGTGCTAGTAGTGTTACAATATATATATGTCGCAAAAGCCATAAGTCAGCTGGTCGTACAACATATCATAGCGTTACTATTACATTGCAAAGTACGTAAGTTGCTACCAGGCAAGCGATCTCGAATTAGTTAATTCCACGCCTTTCAGACGCCGGAAAGTAATGGTTTACTAATCTATCAGCTCCCAGTATACTCCGTCTTCGTCGTCCATTGCTTCCTCGCACATGAATATTTCGTAAGAACAACGCATACACGCGAAATGTTCGGTATGCTCATTTATCGCAACAAGATGCGAACCAGCATTAAACCATATGCGAACGTTTGCAGGAAGGTCACAATAATCGCATTTCATGACGAGTTTGCCTGAGCGTGGTCAGTTGTTAGTTGCTAGTGTCAAGCTGGGGTGGCACGATGGTGAGCGTAAGCAGCAAATGAAGGCTAAGTAAGAGGTATTGAGCTTTTATACCTGCTCAACTAAGGCAATCGCAACTGATACAGTACTCGTCGAAAGGTGTCGTTTCGTCATTCTGGTACCAACAGACCAATAGGCGTACAACGTCGACTGGAATAACCATTAATCGCGGAGTCATCCACGCTTCACCCCGTGCATATTCAGCGCGATCGGGATAGCGTTCCGGCTCTACCAATTCAAAAAACAGATAAAACCGAGTTCGTCGGGTAAAGCGCCACATAGCCCATATCAGATCATGCCTGTGAGGCATCGGCGGGCGGCGGAAAGGGCGGTTTGCCATCGTTCTCAAAGTCCACTGGTGCAAATTGCATTCGGGGCATGGTCGGTGCTCCATCTCATGGCGATTAATGGCATCTACATCGATACTGGCACGATTCCGATGCACACCAAACCTTAACACTGAAGGCATCACGAGTTTGTAGAGGCGCGTCGCTCACTCTCTGGTAGGAGGTGGCAGGGGTGGCACGATGGTGAGCGTAAGCAGCAAATGAAGGCTAAGTAAGATGAATTGAGCTTTTATACCTTAGTCGGAGTCGGAGTCGGACAGCAACTGTGGGACTTCGGTATCCTGCCAGAACTCGCAATCCGCGCCAATCTTGGGCCAACATTTGTCCGCGCCAATCTTATCTTGGCCAATCTTATCTTGGCCAATCTTGTGATTGTTGGTTTCATCCTATTGGTTTGCGGCATTTACCTTGAGAGGCCCAAGCCCTCCTTGGCAATATTTAAATCGCTTGAGGCCTTTAGGAGGATCATTTTCCATTTCTTCCTGGAAGACACACCGCTTCATCTTTGCATTATCAAGAATGGCGGATACTCATTACGTCCTGTTTGGGATTGTTCTTCCTTACATTCGGAAAATGCGTCAATTGCGTGAGGAATACTTTGTGCAGGCATGGGTCGAAGAACGTTTTTGTGGGCGTTGGAAGAACAAGTTTTGACGTTTTCGGGCATGTTTGGTGATGTTTGGATGCCTGTAACTTTGGCTCACTATTTCTATGAATTACGTGATCTGCTCGAAGTCGATTGGGGGGATGTTCGTGATTGGGGAAATTTCTTGCAGATATTCCCTACCTCCAACTTTGAAGCCCCATATTACGACGATGAAGGGTTCCATTGGCAAGGACCTGGCATGTCAAACAACTTCAGATTCCGGCTAGACTACATCGATTTCGACGACTTCAAAAAACGATGGCTTCGTGAATATCATTGGGCCTGGTACAACGGCTTTTACAACGAGCATGCAGATCCTCAATGGATCTACCCGTCGCGGTACGAGTTGTCTATGAGGCCTGCCTGCAGTCGATGCCGACGCGTTGATATGGATCTTACCCGTATTGGCGACGGGTACATCTGCACTGACCTTGTCGACTGTCGGCGGATGACTCGTCTTGATTTGAATTGATGGTCGAATCTCAATCGGTGGCTTTAGCCACCACCCATCTATTCTAGAAAACAATTCTTCTCGATGCGGGCAACAAAATATCATAAGTCACGTGTATGGTACAAGCAATGGTATAAGAACCCCGATCTTCACATTTTTTATAATCATTGTATGTTACATTATTACATTATTACATTATTACATTATTACATTATTACATTATTACATTATTCAAGAACTGTGCTTTGAGAACCGCAATCATGGCAACAAGCCCAGGTGTATAAGCGAGCATAAAATATATTGTCATCTCCATCATAGGTAACTTGATTGCGAAATCAGCCGTTGCACCAGGCCATGATCGCTTGCAACGACACGGAAACTTAGGTCCCATATTATATAGATTTCGCACTTGTCGGGCACATCCGTGTAGACGGTCAGCGATTGTAATTCTTCACGTCTAGTCGAAGGTGTTGTCAGTAAGACCTCGATTGTGCTTCGTAATGCTAGCTACACTTCTATAGGTGACCTCTGTGCCGCATCTGAAAAGGAGAAAGTGGCCGTGGGCTGTCATCAGACGGGTGGCTCTCAGAATGGTAGGAGGTGGCCGGGGTGGCACGATGGTGAGCGAAAGCAAGAAATGAAGGCTGTGTAAGAGGTATTGAGCTTTATGTATACCTTAGTCGGAGTCGGAGGACAGCAACTCTGGGATTTCGGTATCATCGGTATCCTGCCAGAACTCGCAACTCGCGCGGTCGACACATATGTATCGATGTGGGTAAGTCACTCGCATAACAAGTGAATCTGACCTTCCGCAATCAGCGCAACAGGGCCGGTCGTATTCACGATCATAGACGAATTCGTTACCATCAGCGTCATAGTCAAGGAGGTTGCGAAACCAACCGTTGCACCAGGCCCAATGGTGATCATATAACCACCGTCGGTGGAGTTCGTTAAAACTGCGATACAAATTCATACCGGAAATCCAGCTAGTCCGATTAAAGTAGGACGCCTCATTGACTCTCAAGCCGCCGACGTCGTCGTTCACAATTCTCCGAGGATGAAAAAAAAACCGCGCAAGTGTCACAGGAAACACAATGATTTCTGAGGTAAATGTGCCAGGGATATCGGGGCATGTAATGCGTACTCGTGTTTCAAGGGCCCACAGAAATCGTTCTTCTACCCATGCGTGCAAAAAGCATTCCTCGCGGGAACGGCGTCTTTCCCGGATGGCGGGAAGCACAAAACGGAAAAGGACAATGTAGTAGTCTGGCATCTGGGTGTGTCGCTCACTGGTAGGAGGTGGGGTCTATCGTGAGCGAAAGCGAGAAATGAATGCTGATGAAGATATAGGCAGGCTTTATAATGCGTGACATTTTACAAACCAACGTAAGACATGTTACATAAAAAGTACAAATCTCACCCTACTATTGTCAAAAGGTCATCTCACAATGACACAACCTCGTTGCATATCGAAGTCTATGTGTTATTCTTATTGTTATTATTCTACGTGTGCCTCTTCAAAGTAGCCAATGCACCGCGATGTGTGTGCGAGGAGCTTGGTGTCATCATCTGCGGGCACACAGAATTCACAGGTGGATAAGAATTTGTGGCCAGGATGATAGCAAGGCAATCCTGCTCAAGAAAGACATATACCTGGCCATCATTCGAGATCGAGATAATCGAGCATATGCTTAGGATATGGCGGCCAAAGCGTGCTTAACATATGGCGGCCAAAGCGTGTCAGACGAAACCAAGGACGGATTGGTTCTAACTCCAAGGCTCGACGCCACACGGGGTCGTGCCTCTCATCAAAATGTTTATGCCACATAGGCCTGTTATACTTCCTCATACACTCTGGGCATTCGCCGTTTTTGATTCTAGCAATTGCATCGCTATGTGCTTGCCTTCTCCTATCGTGCCTCGCACGGATGAAAGGCAGAACAATATCAAACAATACACGTTTCGGATCAACCGTCAGTTTCATTCGCTGTGCGTCCATGTTCTTGAAATGTTGGTAGGAGGTGGGTGGATGGTGAGCGTAAGCAAAAAATGAATAGGGATGCATAACACGCCGAAACACATACCTGGCCATCCATCTTTACTGGCTTCTATGGTGTCATCATCTGCGGGCACACAGAATTCACAGGTGGATAAGAATTTGTGGCTAGGATGATAGCAAGGCAATCCTGCTCAAGAAAGAAAGAAACAAAGAAACAAAGAAACATATACCTGGTCATCAATCGAGATTGTCGGGGTGAAAATTCGGGTGACTCTGCAGTTTTAACAGATGGCGGCCAAGGCGTGTCAGACGAAAACGGGGACGGATTGGTTCTAACTCCAAGGCTCGACGCCACACGGGGTCGTGCCTCTCATGAAAATGTTTATGCCATAAATCGTTCCATCGATTCTTGTCCTCCCAAAGGTCAAAATACTTCCTCATACACTCTGGGCATTCGCCGTTTCTCATTCTAGCAACTGAATCCCTTTGCGCTTGCCTTCTCCTATCGTACCTCGCACGGATGAAGGGCAGAACAATAAAAAACAAAACATGTTTCGGATCGACCGTCAGGTTGATTCGCTGAGCGTCCATGTTCTTGGAATGTTGGTAGGAGGTGGGTGGATGGTGAGCGTAAGCAAAAAATGAACAGGGATGCCGTGAAAGCAAGTTTTATATGACCATGCAGACATGTGGTGTTTGTTCCATCCATGTGATACGCGTTCCCAAGGATTCCTTGGGCGTCCGAACAATCTGAGTGCAAGGAAAATGAACTAGGTAAAATGAGTGCAAGGAAATCAAACGTGGTAATACCACGATAGTTCAACATTAGATATTCACAATATATACTATTGTTTTACAACTTCTATATACAAGTTCATCGGACTGATCGAGTTATTCACACATCTGGTCGTCATCATCGGACAAGGACGACAAAGAGGCTTCCTCGTCCGAACTCTCACCCTCTTCAGCCTCCGCGTTCTCTTTATCCTCTTTATCCTCTTTATCCTCTAATGGCATGATTGCGTCGCGCAGTAAGAGTTTGGGTGTTCTATGCTCGGGCGGCTCAAAGCTCTTTGACATGTCGCTGGCGATGACTCGTTTGACCAACAAGTCATATTGCTCACCCGGGATCCATCGCTGTGTGCTTGCATTGATCTTTCGGCGCTCCTCTTCCGTGTCCCAGTCCCATGCTACTAATACTTCGCTTGGTGTATACGGCGCCACCTGCTTGGTACGTTGATGCAGCCGGAAACTTTCAGGTTTCGATGCCTTCTCCTTCGAAAGCCGGGAGTCTGCATTCTGGGCCTCCTTTTGGGAGGCGCTCGTGAGCTTAAATGTACCACAAGTCAACCACCGCAAACATTTTTCTCCTGCACCAGAAAGAAGATAAAGAGATATTAGATTGACATAAAACGTTGTGATGTTAAAAGCAGGTTGCGCGCGCAATCACATCAACAAACATTTCTCACCTTTCTCATTTAGCAGCTGCTCTTGTACCTCACAAAGGTACAGATATCTCGACCATCCTCGGCTCCTTCCCAGAGCGATACGAAACGGGTATTCCGTCCGGGCAGTCTTCTCGGATTCGGGGGCAATCAACACAGCCATGCTACCTTTCTTCATCTTGCTGTAGCTCACATCGTAGTCCGGGTCGTCAGTTTCTCCCAGAATGTATTGCGCAAGATGATCTCGAGCTCGTCTTCTAATGGTATTTTTTGTGCCCCGATGTAGATAGGACGAGGTACTGGGCGCACGTGAACCGCTACGGAGTCCCGAAGGCCCTGCACGTAATCAGCCAGTTGTGCATCCGTGTATCCACGTTCAATATCATTCGTATCAGCCATTGGCTCATCGACAATCAGTACTTCCGCATCTCGCCCGTTCGCGCTCAAAGCACCCGAAGGAACAGGCATCATGGGTCCAGTAACCTCAAAGGGAGCCTCGTGCAGCACCCACAATGTCTTCTCTTTCAGTTCGAACGTTCCTGCCGCAATGTCACGTTGCATTTGAACATACCCTTCAAGAAAAGTATTTGCGCGCTTGGCTAGAAATTGAAGCCGCTCCGCCTCCTCGGTGGTTGCGACATCTGCAAAACATAACCCGAGAAACTAAGAAGGCCACTTACATTTGAAATATGACAAATCAAATCGTAATCGCTAGCAGTGCAGTGCTTACCTCGAATGCATAAGCAAAGATTCCTCTTGCATTGAACGACAAGATCCTCGATCTCTTTCAATGGATTGCTCGTAGACTTCCTGGAAGTCGCAAGCTGCTTCGCTTGTTTCCGTGCGCTCAATTCGTTAATGGATTTAGGCTCGACAAAGCATGGTGAGCCCTCGGGCAGGCTGCTCTTAAATACCTTCACCCCACCTTCCTTTGGAAGCCAGACTGGATCGAATGAATAACGTTTCGCCTGCACTAACACGTCGC
>LGRX02004887.1:0-21211 GCA_001247695.2 Cymbomonas tetramitiformis
AGGGACCCGATCCCCCACTTTGGGGCAAGAGGTTGTTGCGCTGGTCCCCACCGCTGCCGTTGCCGAAATTTCGCCATAGCCTCCGGCGGCCCTGGACGACGTAGGGACCCGATCCCCCACTTTCGGGCAAGATATCACTGACGCTGGGTCCGGAGTCAGTTCAGCCGATATAATCGCCGGATCCATAACACTGCCCTGCGAGTCAGTAGCGACAAACACAGCCGGCGACGCTCCATCACGACACATTATATATGAATGCGGAGGCGGCTCTGGAGGTGGCGAATCAGCATGATCATCACTGATCAGCACTTCCCCCCCCCTTCAAGGTGATGGAGGCACGGCACGGTGATGGAGGCACGGCGCGCAAGTGACGTCCTCATCAACGTGAGCCCAGAAGACATCATCATCCGACTGCGCGTGCGCCTGCGGCTGCTGTAGGTGCGCACCCAGCTCAGGCCGCGGGTCGCTTTGCACCGATCGGACATGCACACCAGGCATGTTAGCAACAGCGGAAGGCCCTCCCAGAGGCAATGCTACGGACGCCACCACCGCGCAAGCAATGTCCTCATCAACGCGAGCCCAGACGACATCATCATCATCATCATGATCAGTTGTTGCTAACGTGTCGTACGACAATGAGCATGCGGAATGCTGCATTCCTCCAGCAGCGTTAGCATCGGCAGCAACCTCAGCATCGCAACTCCAGAAGTCATCCTCCTCCTCTGGGTCCGGCGACTCCTCAACCGCATCCACCGCAGCCCAGAAGGCATCGTCATCCATAGCTAATAACTCGGATGGAGTTACGGATAATAGTGTCACCCCTCTGGGTGACGCCGCGATATCCGGAGCAGAAATACGTGCTGCTGCTGGATCATCGGGCGAAGGCACACACTGAGCCGTCGAAATCTCAAAACTACTATCACTTATCGGCAGCGCCAGCTGCTGTCGTAACCGTTGGTGACGTCGTTTGGCAATCCGTTGCTGGCGCCGATGCTTGGCGATCAAACACCGCGTGTACGCAGCCAACTCCACCGTGCGCTGCTGGTCGTATGCACCAGTGTTCAAGGTCTGTGGATGCAACATACACGGCTGCATAGGTGACACCGGTAACGACACACCGGAATGCACACCCGTACCAGCGAACAAGCCGGTATTCGGACAATACGGCGACAACCCTTGATGCAGCGATGCGACCATCCGTGGTTGTTGATGATACGCGTGCGCCGGCAGCTGGTGTTGATGACTCAGCTTTTGCAGATTTTGCAAATTCTGCAGTTGTAGGGACAACAATTGCTGTTGTTGCTGCGCCAAGAAACCGGCATTTGGCACGTACGACTCCGCTGCGTACTGAGCGGCATGTACGACATGTCCAGCACCCACAACATATAACGATGGTACAAACCCGCCGTAGTAACTTGCCGATGGAACGCCGCGCATGGGTGATGACAATAAACCCGTCGCCGATGCAAACGCTGCCGATGGTCCGATGGTGGAGTCGCTCCCAAACTCGCGTGACGATATCATCGGCACAGAGCTCTAGGGGCCCCTCTGCTTGTTGGCCCACACGAACCAATCTCGATTGAGCCGCCAGTCGTCCAAATCCTCGCAGCGAGAAAGGTTGTCGGCCCACACGTTGGCCTCGCTCCGGATGTAACGAGCCTGCAACTCGATGTCGTGCAGATCCAGTAGCAGCCAGAGTCTCCTCATTCTCCTCATCAGGTCCGGGTTTCTGGAGGTGAAGTGCGAAAGCATTGCCACCACCGCCTGGTTGTCGCAGTAGAGCCGTACGACCTTGCCCTCCAGCTCCTGCAGCAACGCCTGTACGGTCTTGTACACGGCCTCCAGCTCCAGGTGTGTGATGTGCAAGTTGCGCATCTCGTCTGGCCAGAAACCTCGCGCGGGGAACTTCAGGTTCAGCACTCCTCCCCAGGCTGTCATCGAAGAGTCCGTGTGCACCTTCGCTCTCGCCGGGGATCTCCAGATCTTGCGCCCGTTCCACCTGCTCATCACAGGCAGCCTGGACCACCATTCTAAGTCCCCCAGAGCTGCACGCGAAATTTTTACCTTTGCTCCCCAGCTGCGTTTCTCTGCCAGCACGAAGTAGAGCTCCCGTAGGTAGAGCCGCGCCGCTGGTACTGCTAAGTACACGGATTGGCAGAGTCCCGTGAAGGAAGCCAGTCTCCTGGCAGGTATCCACCTCCGATTTCTCGCTGCGTCGCACAGGATCTCCTTCGCCTTGGTGTGGATCTTGTGTACCCGTCGTTCTATTACACGGAATTGTCCCAGCTTCAGGTCCACCTCCAGTCCGAGGTGCTCCACCACCTGTGTAGGCTCCCATTGGCCCTTCTTCTCGTTCCGCCATAGGCCAAGTCGATGAAGCACCAGTTGAACTTTTTCTCGACGCAGAAAGCCTTCTCGCTGAGAGTCGACCAACACCAGAAAATCATCCATGTACGGTAGTACTCGCATTCCGCTGTGACGGTTCGCGTCCCCGCCAGCACCACCGGTCCTGCGACGGACTGACCATCGCTGTCATACTGCGGAACCGTCCCGCAGCCTCTTGATTTCTCTGCGATCTTCCGCTGCCTGTGGAGAACGTAGAGCTTCCACCATCACGCGTACGAACTTGCAGAACACCCTCGGAGCGTCGCTCCATCCGAACGCCATCGCTGAACATTGAAGCAGGTCCCCTTGCAGGTCGAACTGCATGAATCGTTGAAAGTCCGGGTGGTTCCCCAGCACATTAAAACCGTCCTGGAGGTCGAAGCTGAAGCACCAGTCGCCCGGTTTCGCCAATCTCCTTAGTTTCTTCAGCGTCTCCATCTTCACGCGATTTTTCACACACCACTGGTTCAGCTATCGGAAGTCCACCACCAGTCTCCACTTGTTCGTACCAGGTTTCGGCACTAAAAAAGCGCGAGAAACATGAGAACTTCTCGTCGCTCTCGTCCAGGCACCGTTCTGTAGCAGCCTCTCCTTCTCCGCGTCCAGCCACACCTGCTGCTGCCGCGTAGCATCCCTCAGTGACACCCCGTGGTCGAACGGAGGCGGAGGCCCGCGCTTCCACCTCAACTTCACCCCGTGAGTAATCCATTGCATCACCTCGGAACTGGCGCCCGCCGCGCGCCATGCTCCCCTCCGCTGTCTCACCTGTTGTTGCACGGTGAGTTTTCCCCGCCCAGCGCCCGGAGAGGGCTGTTGCGCTGGACGGGGTGGCGGCACGCACATCACACATCGGCCGCGGGCTTTCCGCCCGGCCCTTGCCGCCTTTTTCGGTAGGCTTCTTACCGTCCTTCTCCTCGTACTTCTTACGGTCCTTCCAGCGCTGGTCTCGATCTCGTGGATTCACCACCCGCGTTTCCGCGTTCGCTGCATTTTTCGCCGTAAGGCTCAGCATCGCCTTGCCGCGGTTCTTGTCGAAGTCGTTCAGCCACTGCTGCAACACCTCATCTGCCACCACGCCGTCTGCTGCCTGGTAGACTCTGTCCTCCACGAACTGCAGCTTTGCACGTAGAGCGTCCGATCCTCCCCGCTGTGAAGAACCAGGCTCCTGCTCCAGCTGCCCGCGCAGTTCCAGCATCGTCCACCTGTTGCACAGTAACGCGTACACGCCGTGCACCGAGTTGGTAACTGCGTGGAAACGTCTCTGCCACTCGCTGTTCGACAAATCGCAGTCCTCGTTCGCGTCCAACGTCTCGTTGCATTCGCACACCACGTCGTGCAAATAAGACAGTGCTGGAGCCAGAACCAGGCACTCGTACTTCATTGAAGAGTTGGACTTCTTGGAGAGAGCATCGTATGTCTTGTTGCCGTGCAGGTCGTACAACTGTGGCATTCTCGATGTCAGCGTAGCCGGCCGCGGCGGGAACGGGTTGATTGAGGCTGCTGGCACGTACTCCAGCTTCCTCCTTCTCTCCAGAAGTTGCTCGGCGGTCTTGGCTACGGTGTCCGGGTCAGAAGTCCCAGGCTTCGCTGCCACCTTCGCCTCCAACTCCACGTTGATTTGTGCTTGTCATTGAAGCTCGTCACGCAGCAGGCGATGCTCCTCTGCCTGCTGCCTCTGCATCTCAAGCAGCTCCCCTTGCTGCTTTTGCATGATCAGAATTTGTTGCATCAGCACGTCCTGAGTGGACTGTGCTGCCGGGGAAGGGGAAGCCTGCCCGATGTCTGGCTTCCCCGGGAGGGGAGGGAAATCATCTGTAGACTTGCCCTTCGCAGTTCCAGCCATTCCTCTCCCTCAAAGGAGTAACAGTGAAGTCAATCGTACTGCCGTAGCCGATGTGAAGCCGTCGTTTGAAGTCGTAACGCCGTCCCCGCGACTTCGCTGTCAGATCTCCTGTCGTCGTTCGATCGCCGTCGTACAACCCAGTGGTCTAGTCACTACCTACTCTACTGTTTACAGGTGAAACAGGTGAAGAAATTCTTACAAAATCGGATTTGTAGTGTGCCTCACAGAGTACCGTAGGTCACCGTGAAGTTCCTGTTTGCAAGAGCAAAAGGAACAGAGCTGAACAGGCGTGTCGCTTCGTGGCTACTTGTACATCCTGTTTGTGTCACGGAGCTACATGTGTCATTCGGCTCTACTGCAGCAGGAGTCACGGATTCCGAAAGTCTGAAACCACAAAAATTCTGTTGCACTCCAATTTGAACATATCAATTTTATATCATATCACTCTAAATACACCACCACATCGAATACAAATGACCATATCAATGTCTATGCGTCTTAAAGCTCGGTTGTAATCATAGGATGACGATGAGTTGCTGTAGTGATAGGAGGTGGAGAAGCTGACGAATCCGAGTAGGGAAATGCATGCAGCCGCCTTTGGCCCGTGCTGGGCTCTTTCCTGTGTTATGTTCCATCATATTAGTATCACACATGACAACTTGAGTACGCTGATGGTAGTCATAAGTTGGAACAATGTTGTCTAAAGTGAAATAAGTGTATCTCAACAGTGTTTACCAGTCGTAAGGCGTGCCAGCCTCATTGTGATCCGCAGCGCACTCGTTGAACAGTAACTCGCGAATAGGGCACGCGTAGTTTCGTGCATTGGTTTAACAAGAAATGGTCCACTCCGTAGGCATTTGTCTCAGAGTTTCAACTCCTCGATCTGAAGTACAACGGCCGACCCCTTAGGGCTTCTCCTTAGACAGTCCAGGAGGCTATAGGAAGCAACATCCAGTTCAGCAACACCCAGCGCAACAACAACAACAACAACTCCAGTCAGTTCAACAGGTTGCCCGAGGTACTGGGGGAATTTTCCAAAAGCGAGCGGTCAATCGACGAGAGCATCATCTTCAGCGAAGCAGGGGAGCAGTCTTGCTTTGGGGACAGTTACACCGAGATGGAGCCGGAGGATGACCACACGAAGTAAAGAAAGGCGGTTGCTTCTGGACATTGCGGAATACTGTGCAGAGCATCAAGGAAGGATGCATAACCGACTTTTTGGGTTGAAATCAACCCAAGCAAGAATAAATTCCACTTAAACTCCGATTTCGAAGTCATTTTTTATCTAAACCCAATAACTTTGAAAACAACTTGCCTCCACACTTCAGATGATTTCGACCATGCCCTTAGAACTAACTTAATCGAAATTGCCTTAATGTGTTTTGACGGCAAGTTTTGAAGATTTGATGTTTCTTCCCTTGCAAAGTTCCCTTTAGTCACCCTAGCATCTGCTTAGCCCTAGTAAGGGTTTATCCTATATAAATATCATATAAATAGCATTATTTCGTGCATAAACTTTTATACAAAGTCGGGATTTTGGTAAGCGATAGCTTGCCATATTCCACCTAACAGAGTTCATGTTTAATGGTACACATATCTCACAACAAGACCATAAGTGTGCATGATAGGACACCTAAAAACTACCTGGCAGCAAGTTGTAGAGCTTGTCAAGGTGTCACCATCTTGCGCGTGCATTCACATGTTGCACGAAACGTCATTACTTCTCAATCAGTCTGGGCAGCGCCTAAACATTCAGATCTGACAGCAAGCCTGTCCGCACTCACTTACGTAATAATCTACATCAGGGGCAAGATATCTTTAAAATATCAAAGGGGGGGGGGTTGCCCATTACATACACAGTCAGATGGACTTTTCAAGGGGGCATAAATTCCCCACTACGTCAATCTGCCAATCCCTAAATCACCCAAACTCAATTTTCTCGCAAGAACTATTTCAATATTTCAACAAGAGTGGCGCTTCCAAGCTGCGCGAGGAAGTTTTGATAGCTGAATGCGACGATGCAATATGACCCAATTTCTGATGTGACGGTTTTAGTGGGACATCCTGCATGTGCAATGCCTGCCAAGAGCAAACGCATTTATATGCATTCTCGACATGCGTTTGGTCCCCTTCTTGGATGCTCGCTAATATCAGCTCGATGCTCCCCTTAGGTCCAATAGCTGATGCGTCCCAACATGCATAACTCTTCTAATTTATCGCAAACGCAATCAGTAGTGTATCGGGCACATGCCTCACTCTTTCTTGAAAGTTAAGTAGCAGTAGAGTCCGAATGTACCAATCAAAACCGAAGTCGCTGCATCAACAGCTAACACAATCGTTCCAGCACCGCCGGCAATCGCCATGGAGTACACCTTATGGAATCCAATACCAACCCATCACAACAAAGTTGATTCAAACTTGTGGCACACCCTCACACGAATTTCAACCAAGTCTTTCACAAAGAACATGGCTATCTTTCATCCCCTTCAAATGTGCTGCTGATTGTGACCGTCTTAGCCTGACCCGAGTCAAGGATAGCCGACACCGGATGCACCAGCACACCTAGGTCAAGTTTAGTAAGTTGCCATGTGTGTGGGATTCATTAAAACACATCAGCGGACAGAGTGACGATCACTTGTACAGCTTTTCATTTTAGAACCCTGAGGGAGATCAGGAACGTACCGCTGCGATGAAATAGCCATAGCCAGCCAAGGACAGATTGAGCACACGGAAAGTGCTTGCCTTTAGACGATCCCTGTTAGCGGCATCCTGCAAAGATATGTCAAAAACATCATGAGTGCTTTAGGCGTCAAAAATACCAATGGAGATTACGTACATCACGGCATGGGATGTTCGAGTATGATTTCAAATTCAATGGTTTGACTGTTGAGAGAGTTGCATGCGACTAAAACACTTCACTTCGCTACGCAGATTATATTCATGCTTCGAAATGCTATGCGCAGGTCTGTGGATTACATCATGAACATGAATAAGCATGGCCACCTACTTGCAAACAGTACATTGCCGCCCCAAAGGGAAACATGGCGGCTCCGGTGCAGCGGATCAGAAAAGTATCCAACACGATGGCAGGATCCAGCGGGCCACTAAGGAAGAGCTGCATCTGAATCAACCCAAAGCCCCACAAAAATGCAGTTAATAACTAAGGTCTAGAAAACTGAGCACAAACAAAATAAAAGCCAAATATCGGATTCTACACAGGCATATAACGCCCTCTCCACTCTCCCCGCATCGAGGCCGCGCCTCACACAGGCATATAACGCCCTCTCCGCCCTCCCCGCATCGAGGCCGCGCCTCACACAGCCATATAACGCCCTCTCCACCCTCCCCGCACCGAGGCCGCGCCTCCACCTCGTATGTTGATTCAGCCATCACACCTCCAGCCTTTTACCTTCCTGGACTTTGCTCTGCACGTTATTACACTCAGCACTCTAATTTTTCAGGCGTTTCTGGACGCTGTTACACAAGAAGGGTGACTCGGTGCAAAAGCCAACGAACTTGTGCTGGCACAGACATGCATGTACGAGTTCGGCCACGGCCAGTCTGTGCGGCACTCCTTTGAGTCGGTGACGAGACTTCAAGAGGGCTTTTGATCGTCAGTATCTGCAGGCCCAGTGCAGTGCCATGATGTGACTTCGCGGTATGGTCAGTACTGCTTGTCAGATATGGCACAAGGCAGGAACGGTCGACATTACAAGGCACAGATGGTACGTATGGTAAGGAAAGGGAAAATGAGATCGTGTCGAAGGTATGGGTGGTGCGATAGATGGTAAAGGGTGATTACAGAAGGTATCGGGGACACAAGAAGGAATGCCGCAGAGGCGAGGGTGATGACGGCAAGCATGGAATAGATCACGCCTACGGCGGTTGTGCGCGTGAAGAGCCCTAAGACGAAGTCCATGGCGCCCTTGAACAACACTGCGAGGCGCCCCACCGCGCCGCAAGGAGCCCACCGTGCCGTCAAAGGACTTGTCAGGTCCATAATAAAAAGTTATTCAGCGCTGATGGTTGAGCGCAACTTGTCCAAGCAAGAGCCTCGAACTGCACCTCGAGCCGAAGCCTTGTCACTGCTCGGCCTGGCCAAGCCTCGAATCGCGCGTCACGCAGGCTATACTGCTCGGCCTGACCAAGCCTCGAGATACACGTCACATTCAGGCTCACCAGTGGACCTGCGCCAAACAGCAGATAGCATCTTGCTGGCACTCGCCGAGTCCATTCCATCTTCCTACACATCGAGATCGGATCTGAGCTTCGCTCAAGGTGGGGTCTAGGCTCGGGCAGATGACTCGATGTATACGGAGGTCGTCACGGACAAGGAGGCACCGGTGGGAGTCTGCGCCAAAGTGGCCTCTTCGGCCTCTGTGAAGCAGAACATCGTCAAGATGGACATCAAGGTAAAGACGGAGGTCGCGTAGAAGAAGCCCTGCATCCCTCGCAGACATATAATGGCTGAAAGCTTCTCCAGAGGCGGCGGCGCAGAGGTCAAGGGGCAAGTAGAAGCGCTTGAAAGGGTGGTCGTCGTTGCTTTTCCCGCCGCAACGCTCAGTGAGAGGATACTTTGAGCGCGTGCGTGCGAATAGACCTCACTCCCAGAAGTGTGCTATGCCAGCTAGTCACGTTAATGGAGTCAAAGGTGTTTAAAGAAATAAGCGACAACCGAACAGTTACGAAACTTTAATCTCGCCACTGTGGAGAACCATACCGAAGGGATGTCCACTTTGGTCGCTAGCCAGATAGCTTCTGCAGTTCTCTTATTGAGCAGCACGGTGAGGCCAGCCGCCAGCAGGCCCAAATTCAGCCGCTTGTAGGTGTTGCTTGCAAGTCGGCTGTTCTCGGCAGCGTCCTGCACGCGCTCGAGCGCGAGAATCAAGGTCATATTGACGAGGACGAACGGGCAAAACTAGTTTTATGCGGCGCCTCCATTTTTGCAAAAGACGCGATAGGTTAAGCACAACAGTAGCGATACCGAAGGTGTTTATCCGCTGTGTGGAGGACGAGGACCGTATACTCGAAGCCGTGTAGTTGCGCTTGGGGGTCAGGACTGGCACATGGCCGTGAGGCGCCCACGAAATCTCCGATCGCACAGAACAGTTAGAGGGCGACGAACGTACAAAGGCGAAGAAAACGCCGTTCACGAGAAGAGCGCCAGCGTTTGTAAAAATACCTTTACATATAACTATGCCACAAGGCCCAATGCGAGCCGGAGGGGTATGGTTAAGAGCTCGAACTACGCTCATGGCGCAGCTAGTGCGAACCCCACCTTTAGGCTGAAGGCGGAAGCGATGGTGGGAAGGAGGCAGACACCAAGTACTTGTAGCAGTAGGCGTGTGCTAGGACTGGTAGAGAGCGGCGCCAAAAACGATGAAACTGCTGCGGCTGGCGCAAAGATACTACAACCAGCCTGCAGTCGTGGATCGGATTGGGAGTCACAGTTTCCCCTCAGTCAGATCACAATTTTAGCACAGAAACATATGGACCCACCAGCGCAGATAACGATTACGGTTCAGACAACAAGCGAACGGTTTTGGCAAGCAGCATACCATTACTGCAAGCATGAACGTGGTTGATCTGTAGCCCGTCACGAGCATCATCTCAGAACGACCTAGCGTTGGTTGCGCAGGAGCGGGGGTCTCTTTCGCAGATGGGGTTGCCTCAGTCGCCTCCGAGCTAGCTGCTCCCTCTAGAGCCTGAGTGGCGGGTTCACTTTCAGAGGGGCTCGAGCCTTCTTTTTTCGACTCCGATACTATGCAAAAGCGTGCGTGGCATGTGCGAACGCGGCTGCTCATTAAGTGCAAAGTATTTTTGCTTGAACGTATGCTGGACAGGCCTGAATAAGGCGAGACCATAGACCCCCCTAAGCATCGAGTCCTTCTGCTGGGGTGAGGGGTGCGCTGCATGCTAGATGAAAATGCCATGGGAAGTCTGAGCAGCGACATGCTGCGGTGCAATAATACGATACACGATAGGTTAGTCCTCTCGACTGGAAACACAGAATAGATATCCCCTTAATTTAGAGTCTTGTATTCGATGCTCTTTTACTGGTTTGTCTAACTGAACTGATATGCGAAGTAACACCTTTTCCTGTCGAGCGGAGGCAAGCGAAGGGGGCCTGCTCGTCTGCTCTCGTCTCGTCGTTGCCTCCGCTCGTGCTTGTCTTCTATTTCATTCTGTGATCTGTACAGTGACACACGACAGTGTATACGTTCCGCTGGTCGATGTTAAATTGCTCAGATGAAGATTTCCTCGCGGCTAAGGATATAGAGTGGGGTACGGCACCCCGGAAAACTGGTCTCGGAATTGGATTTGGACCATTGGATCGACCGCTACGAGCGTTGACCGTTCCGTTGACTTTTACTATTTAGACCTAATTTTTCCAGCAAATTGATGATTCCTGCGCAGGCATCTGTGGAAGAAGTCTTCACTCACTGAGAGCATATATGAGCTAGGGATATATATCCCTTACATATATATGCTCCCAGCGCGTGTGGAGGTTGAGTTTAGCGCGATTCGGGTGTGATCCCGTACTTCCGGCTCAAGGAATAGTACGGGTTCACACATTGAGTCATGCAATTTTGCTAAGAAAGTGGGTGCGACGTACACAAGTTGCGCAGTATCAATTTCTTGAAGGTGCTGCAACTTAACGTACGTTCGTATGCCTTGCCATCTATGCGGATGGTTGCCGATACCGGCTTGTGCCCGCTTTGAGCACAAGCCGGGATCGTCGCGTTCACGCACGTAGACACCGTGCGGGCTCATCTTATGATAAATTTTACCTTAAAACAGACCCCAAGGAACAATAAACCGAGGGCAATCAAGGGCAATCAAACGCCTAAGACCGATGAAAAATTTTCAGGGAGGAGCCTCAAAACCGGAAAACCCCTCTTGGAAAATCGCGTTCAGATCTTCACGTAGCGAACCTCAGAGTTTCCAGGCACGCACAAACCTCATGTTCGCATGTTCAGGAACATGTTCTAATATACAAAAATGTTCAAGATAGAATAACATATCCGTGATATATCCTTGAAAAAGGTGCTGAACAGCACCGTTCAAGCAAGTTTGCAGAGCGCTTCTGGAGCTGCGCAAGGTTTTCAGGCCTAAATCTGAGTTTCGAGATCGCGAATTTCATCGCGTTCGATCGGAAAACCCGACCAACGGAATGTATACAGTGGCTATGGCTGTTCCCATTATGACGCACTTTTTGGATCGTTCCTCAGGACGAGCTCGATAATTCGATATGCGCGCGCAAACGGTCGAGATGTCACCTTGTCAGTCAAGATGAGTTCCCAAAAAACCGAATTTAAAAATATTAAAATCTCGAGCTTCCACAACCCTGCGCATTGGTGGAGGGTCGATACTGCTGTTCCCATTATGACGCAACGCCTTAATATGAGATTTGTTATGAAACAAACTGATCGTTCGGTGCTAGTGTATAAATATACGGAAAATCTTGATTTGCACCCAAACGCGTCGTGCCCAAATGAAAATTATGACCATCCCATGATATATAAATGGGGATATTTTATAGGGTAATGCTACTGACGCTGGAATTTCGTACGTCTTTTTACTTATACACGATTATATAAATCTGGGCACCTCGCGCGATCGAGCCTGCCCACCATCGTCTTCACCGGCCGGTTCCGGTGGATCTTGATGACGACAACGTTCAACGTACACTTGGAACCTACAGCAGGGGTCGATGATAAAGGTCATGGTCAGCGCCCACAATTCATTCTGCACATTCATTCGCCTCGTAAGGCGAATACTGCGGGACTGCTGAAATGCTGTGGTACGTTTCTTGAGCGAGTATTTTGTGTTTACTTGGTTTCTTGTATGAACTAACGATGCGGTTTGTGTGGAGCTCGTGCTGCAGGCTTAGAGATCAGACCGCGCCCTGAGATGTGGAGGGCTAAGTTGGCAAGTGCCAACCAAGTGTGGGATGAAACCCATCATGGGAACACTGACTTTCACCCCCCATAAGGGGGGAGGTCTGTGGTGCCCTGTGTCACCCCTCGCCTGCTCGGATGTCACTTGCAGTGCCTGTTGTTTGCTCCGCTCGTGTGTCACGGTCCGTCCGCCAGCTTAAACTCAATTATCTTTCAGTTTAATGCGACTTTAGCCGAACCGAGAAACCCTACCTCACTGCCTTCACATTTTACAGTGCAAGCATATATATTATCACATTATCTGCTTTCACATCAGGTCTGGACCCACCTACGTTCGGAGGTGTTGTTTCTTACGTTCCGCCCGCTTCGCGCCCTGCGATTCTATCCGACACTTCAACTTAGTACCGACATTTCAACTAGTACCGACACTTCTTAGTACCGACACTTCAATTCCGACAATCGACCTCCTTGCCTTCGCAAAGGTCACCCCTAGTACCGACATTTTCTTAGTACCGACATTTCTCTTAGTACCGACATTTCAGCGCACTTTTTTGTGCGTTACCACTCAGATGGACCGACAATATTTTTTAGTCCGACATCTTCTTAGTACCGACATTTTCCGACAATTTACTGCCGACATTGACCGCCTTGCCTTCGCACCGGTCACCCCCGACATCCCGACATTTTTTGTACCGACATCTACCGACATCTAGCCCACTTTTGCGTGCGTAACCGACAATTACCGACACTCTGGCCAGCAGCGCCTCTGCTGCCGGAAGATTGGCTTATCGTACGGCAGTTTTGACATTACCACCGTGTTCCTCGTCGAAATCTACCCCAATTTGACTTTTTCATTGTTGGAAATTGTTAAATTTACGAAAAGTTACGTTTTCCCTTGGAAACCCAAACTCCTTATCTTGCAGATTTTGCAGCCGCAGCTGCATGGCTTCTTTGCGGCAGCGTGCGCGCATGGGCGCGCTGAGATCGGCGCTTGAACTCCTTCGAAGGCAACAATTTACCGCTGGTTGCAGTATGGTGGTGCTTGGTGTTGCTTGTGCACCAAGCAACAACATCGACACTAGCGTTTGCAACGACATCGACAACGAGAGCTCTGACTGTGACGACTCCGACTCTCCGCGTTTTTCACCGTTTACACCTACATCTTGTGCGCCCCCTGGTTGCCATCTGGTGGTGGCCGGTGGTGCCGCCGCACCCCCCCCACCTTGCCCTAACGTTGGTTTTGCCTTGGGGTTGGAGAATTGCGCGCTGTCTCGCCGCATTTTTCACACTCGCCCCCCTTGCAACGGCACACTTGCTCTGGTGGTGCCCGGCCGTTTATTTTGGCTTTGGCATCGCACAGGCATTGGTTGAACGTTGGCTACTTGGCGCTCGACACCTTTCACCATCGGGAATGACGCCGCCACCGCCTAGAACCTGCCCAAACCCTAGATTGAGACCCTCAATTGGCACATCACGAGTTAGCTAGTAACTAGGAAGCATTACATTTCTCCTAGCCGCCTGCCCGGGAGTACCGGCTGGCCCTGCAGTGCACCTCCCACCTTCGGGGTGAGGTGGTGTCATGGGAACACTGACTTTCACCCCCCATAAGGGGGGAGGTCTGTGGTGCCCTGTGTCCCCCCTCGCCTGCTCGGATGTCACTTGCAGTGCCTGCTGTTTGCTCCGCTCGTGTGTCACGGTCCGTCCGCCAGCTTAAACTCAATTATCTTTCAGTTTAATGCGACTTAGCCGAACCGAGAAACCCTGCCTCACTGCTTTGACATTTTACAGTGCAAGCTTTAATATCACTATATTATCAGCTTTCACATCAGGTCTGGACCCACCTACGTTCAGAGGTGTTTTTCTTGTGTTCCGTCCGCTTCGCGCCCTGCGATTCTATCCGACATCTAACTTAGTACCGACATCTCAACTGGTACCGACACTTCAAATTAGTACCGACACTTCAACCCGACATCGACCTCCTTGCCTTCGCATAGGTCACCCTAGTACCGACATCTTTTTAGTACCGACATCTACCTTAGTACCGACACTACAACGCACTTTTTTGTGCGTTACCACTCAACTAGTCCTGACATTTCTTAGTACCGACATTTCTTATTAGTACCGACATCTTCCGACAATTTACTGCCGACATTGACCGCCTTGCCTTCGCACCGGTCACCCCCGACATCCCGACATCTTTAGTACCGACATCTACCGACATCTAGCGCACTTTTGCGTGCGTAACCGACAATTACCGACACTCTGGCCAGCAGCGCCTCTGCTGCCGGAAAATTGGCTTATCGTACGACGGTTTTGACATTACCACCGTGTTCCTCGTCGAAATCTACCCCAATTTGACTTTTCCATTGTTGGAAATTGTTGAATTTGCGAAAAGTTACGTTTTCCCTTGGAACCCAAACTCCTTGTCTTGCAGATTTTACAGCCGCGGCTGCATGGCTTCTTTGCGGCAGCGTGCGCGCATGGGCGCGCTGAGATCGGCGCTTGGACTCCTTCGAGGGCAACATTTTACCGCTGGTTACAGTCTGGTGGTGCTTGGTGGTGCTTGTGCACCAAGCACCAACATCGACACCAGCGTTTGCGACAACATCGACAGCGAGAGCTCTGACTGTGACGACTCCGACTCTCCGCGTTTTTCACCGTTTACACCTACATCTTGTGCGCCCCCTTGTTGCCATCTGGTGGTGGCTGGTGGTGCCGCCGCACCCCCCCCACCTTGCCCTAACGTTGGTTTTACATTGGGGTTGGAGGATTGCGCGCTGTCTCGCCGCATTTTTCGCACTCGCCCCCCTTGCAGCGGCACACTTGCTCTGGTGGTGCCCGGCCGTTTTTGGCTTTGGCATCGCACGGGCATTGGTTGGACATTGAGTACTTGGCGCTCGACACCTTTCACCATCGGGAATGACGCCGCCACCGCCTGGAACCTGCCCAAACCCTAGATTGAGACCCTCAATTGGCACATCACGAGTTAGCTAGTAACTAGGAAACATTACATTTCTCCTAGCCGCCTGCCCGGGAGTACCGGCTGGCCCTGCAGTCCACCTCCCACCTTCGGGGTGAGGTGGTGTCATGGGAACACTGACTTTCACCCCCCATAAGGGGGGAGGTCTGTGGTGCCCTGTGTCACCCCTCGCCTGCTCGGATGTCACTTGCAGTGCCTGCTGTTTGCTCCGCTCGTGTGTCACGGTCCGTCCGCCAGCTTAAACTCAATTATCTTTCAGTTTAATGCGACTTTAGCCGAACCGAGAAACCCTACCTCACTGCCTTCACATTTTACAGTGCAAGCATATATATTATCACATTATCTGCTTTCACATCAACCCACCCACGTCGGACCCAATGCATAAAACGCTTTGCAGCCGAGGGGTTTTCGTGCGTCAGAGCGCACGAAACTTGGCACTAATATTACTGACAGTAATATTAGTGCACCCTCTGAAGCGCAAGGTGGGCCGTTGAGTATGCCTGCAATGGTCACATCTTAACTTCAAGCGTTTTGAAAACCCAAAACGCTCCAAGTCAAGATATGACCATTGGAAGCATACTCAACGGAATACCTTGAAACTTGTAGGAAGTGTTCATAAGACCCTTTATATGCATATATTTGCCAACTTTCGTGAGCTATTCCTAACGGGAACGCCCATCCTGAAAGGCATTATTGGGTTTGGGTACATCAATCATCATTGAAACCCAAACCCAAAACGCTCGAAGTCAAAATGCGACCGTTTGAAGCATACTCAACGGCATACCTTGAAACTTGCAGGATATGTTCACAGGACAAGTGTGAACATACCTGTCAAGTTTCATGTGCTATCTTTCACGGGAACGCCCATCCTGCCAGGCAGTCTTGGGTTTGGGTACATTAATCAACATTGAAACCCAAACCCAAAACGCGTTAAGTTTAGATGCGACCGTTTGAAGCATGCTCAACGGCATACCTTGAAACTTGCAGGATATGTTCACAGGACAAGTGTGAACATACCTGTCAAGTTTCATGTGCTATCTGTCACGGGAACGCCCATCCTGCCAGGCAGTCTTGGGTTTGGGTACATTAATCGTCATTGAAACCCAAACCCAAAACGCGTTAAGTCTAGATGCGACCGTTTGAAGCGTACTCAACGGCATACCTTGAAACTTGCAGGATATGTTCACAGGACTAGTGTGATCATACCTGTCAAGTTTGATGTGCTATCTTTCACGGGAACGCCCATCCTGCCAGGCAGTCTTGGGTTTGGGTACTTTAGTGAAACCCAAACCCAAAACGCTTTAAGTCAAGTGGCAGTCGCTTGCAGCATACTCAACGGCCCACCTTGCGCTTCAGAGGGTGCACTAATATTACTGTCAGTAATATTAGTGCCAAGTTTCGTGCGCTCTGACGCACGAAAACCCCTCGGCTGCAAAGCGTTTTATGCATTGGGTCCGACGTGGGTGGGTTTCATCCCACACTTAGTTGGCACTTGCCAACTTAGCCCTCCACATCTCAGGGCGCGGTCTGATCTCTAAGCCTGCAGCACGAGCTTCACACAACCCGCATCGTTAGTTCACACAAGAAACCAAGTAAACACAAAATACTCGCTCAAGAAACGTACCACAGCAGTTCAGCAGTTCAGCAGTATTCGCCTTTCGAGGCGAATGAACGTGCACGAATGAATTGTGGGCGCTGACCATGACCTTTATCATCGACCATGCTGTCGGTTCCAAGTGTACGTTGAACGTTGTCGTCATCACGATCCACCGGAACCGGCCGGTGAGGACGATGGTGGGCAGGCTCGATCGCGCGAGGTGCCCAGGTTTATATAATCGTGTATAAGTAAAAAGACGTACGAAATTCCGGCGTCAGTAGCATTACCCTATTTTATATAGAGAAGGGTTATACGCGCTGGAATTCACACGTCGTTTCCGTCTCAATCCCGAAAAAATTCTGAACCAGCGTGACGGTCATATCGTCTTGCATCGTCTCGCGTGTCATCGTGAATTTAATTTCCAGGATTATTAAAACAGATAATCAATTTATCTTCCATCGATATCGCGGATACCATTACCGTTGGCGCTGGCGTTGACTAGCTCAACGATAAAGCGCTCGCTGCGACATATACTGCTCATAATTTTTTCAACGTTCCTCCGCCTCATGGCCGGAACGGTGCTCACTGTGACTGCTGTGTTATGTGCAGGGATTGCGGAAGTGTTTGGCTGTTTTTATTTTTCAATTCGTTTATTGCATATATGCGAACTCACGGTATTCGTTGTGTGCAGCTTGTGTCGCAGGTTTTCCGATGGCGAGGAGGGACGCACCTTTTTGAGATGTGGAAGTCTAGGGCAACCTAGCTTGGGATGATACCCAACCACATCGGACTTACTTTGTTTTCATATTTTAATCTACTCACCTTGCATATGCATACAAACTTTGAGGAGCATCGAGGTTTGATAAGTTTTAGACTTATCTTTTTGGGTTTGTGGCGCCATCGCGACCTCTTGGGATGTGGAAGTCAAGGTTGAGCATGCCAACCTTGCTTGGGTTCGAACCCAACCACATCGAAGTCTGAGTCCTTGTGCTTCAGGGAACTAAAATATGTATATCTTAGCAATATTTGTGGAAAGTCTCGTGCGCTAGAACGCACGGGAAGCCCTTGGCTGTTTGGCATGTATTGGGTTTGGGTCCATTCGAGCCCAAACCCAATAAATCTGCCAAAGAAATAAACTGTTCGTTTCGGGCACAGTGTATGCCAGTCCTTGAGCTTCAGGGAACTTAAATGTATATATCTCGACAATATTTGTGGAAAGTCTCGTGCGCTAGAACGCACGGGAAGCCCTTGGCTGCTTGGAATATATTGGGTTTAGGTACATTCGAGCCCAAACCCAATAAATCTGCCAAGGAAATAAACTGTTTGTTTCGCAAACAATGTATCTCAGTCCTTGTGCTTTAGGGAACTTGAAGATATATATCTCGGCAAAATATCAGCGTAGTTTCGTTTGCTAGGAAGCACGGGAAGACCTTGACTGTTTGGCATTTGTTGGTTTGGGTACATGAAAACCCAAACCCAAAAAGCTCTTTGTCATGAAGTGACCTTCTCGTGCATACTTGACGACAATCCTTGCGCGCTAGATGGTGAACTAATATTAATCTCAGCAAATTTAGTGCGAAGTTTCGTGCGCTAACACAGAGGACTTCGATGTGGTTGGGTTCGAACCCAAGCAAGGTTGGCATGCTCAACCTTGACTTCCACACCCCAAGAGGTCGCGATGAGGCCATAAACCCAAAAAGATAAATCAGTCTCTAACTTATCACACCTCGATGCTCCTCAAACTTTGTATGCATATTCAAAGTAAGTTGAATAAAACGTGAGAACAAGGTGGGTCCGATGTGGTTGGGTGTGATCCCAAGCTAGGTTGCCCTAGACTTCCACACCACAAGAAAGCGCGCCCCTCCTCGCCATCGGAAAACCTGCGACACAAGCTGCACAAAATGAGTACCGTGATTTGGCACATATGCATAAGTAAACTGAAAAATAGAAGCAGCCAAGCACTTCCGAAATCCCTGCGCATAACACAGCAGCCACGACATCATTCCGCCCATGAGGCGAAGCGAAGGACCGTAGTTGAAAAAATTATGAGCAGTAAATGTTGGTGCGCAGCTCTTTATCCTTGAGCTAGTCAACGCCAACGGCAATCGTATCCGCGATATCGATGGAAGATAAATTGATGATGATTTAATAATCCTGGATATTAAATTCACGATGACACGCGAGACGATGCGAGACGATATGACCGTCACGCTGGTTCAGAATTTTTCCGGGATTGAGACGGAAACGACGTGTGAATTCCATCGCGTATAACCCTTCCCTTTTATATATCGCGCTGGGTCCGCGACGCCAACTCGAATATCATTGGGAGATAATATATGCAGTGTATACAAAACCAAGCTTCGAATCGACAAAAATCAGGGGGAAACACGTTGTAAACAATTGTTTTTTTCGTTACCCGTCCTTTTCTAGCTCCGTTCCGTCATATCGAATATATCACGCGTTTGAACGCTATTTCATGGAATCGCGCGCTATTTTTTCGAGTATTTTACTGGACAGCAAGAGGATTTACATTTGTATACAAAAATCATTTACATCCAAGTTTTATATATCGCGCGATTGGACGATTGAGTGAAATCCCTTGTTTTTATTGCGAAATCGAAGATTCTACTGTCTTAGAATATGGAGTTTGTAATGAAAATCTGAAGTGCGTCATAATGGGAACACGTCATAATGGGAACAGCCACTGTAGTATGTTACTCTTGTTCCCAGAGTTTCTCCGAGCGCGGCCGCTGCGCGGCCTGCGACACGCGAGGGTCGACGTTACAGTTGATCGAAGAGGCTCGGAGAAAAGTCTTATGGAACCCAGAGTGTTACAAACCCTAAATGCATATTTTCGTCCATAAGCTCTGGGGACAAGAGTATCAGTATGTCGTATGTAATGTTACTCTCACAAGTCAGACGGTGGGGATGGTGGGGAGCCAAAGCACTGTTGGTCAAACTAAGCCATGTATATAAAATAAAGACCTTCCCCTAATGACCCTACGATATTAGGGGAGGTCATGTCAGATGAGAAATTGGCCGCCGATCTTGAATCTGCAGTCAGATTTTGTGAATTCTAAATACAAATATGGTATAAATGCGATATTCATAAGCGGAAATTCATAACAAATCCCACATCTTCCATTGTCCTCCATCGTTCCGTGATTTGGGCCAGAAATTTTCAAAATTTTCTTCAAAATATAGGTCAGAATTTTTGCCCCAAAAAATATCAAAAATTTGAAAAATATAGGTGCTTCGCAGGAAAATTTTAAGAGGATATCGCAGTTGCGGTCATTTTCCCCTTAACACTAGGTAACTTTTGAAAAATATAGGCGCTGTAAATTGAAAATGCCCCGCCAAACTGCGATTTGTAATCCGCGATATGTGTCTTGTGTGGACTGTTCAAATCTCCAAATCTCCATCTCCGCCTCTCCGAACCTCCATCTCCATCCAAACCTTCACACCCGGAAGAACAAAGACGACGAGTCGACGACCTCAGGAATCAGGAAATTCAGGATGCTCGTGGCCGATTATTATTCTACTGATGGCGGATCAGACTCAGAGTCGGACTCGGAGCCAACTCCAACACTCCGCCCAGTCCATTCGGATTTCCAGTCATCCTCGTCGGTTGACATGCTATATGACCGGGTGCCTACGAGGCTTGAGCTTGCGTACGAGCGCACCCGCTTACAACCCCTTACCAACGCGTTCTACAAGTTCAAGCGTAAGCGTGGTTCTCAGGCTGCCAGCGGAAATCGTGAAGCAGGAGTCTGTTCACAAGACAATTAGCAGCGACATCAGCCCTGAAGGCAGCAAGTGAGTCAGCTTCATATATATTATCTACTGTTCTGGCAGAGATATCTGGTGGATTCAGACTTGATTTGAGTACTGGCTCAGCCTGGAGTGCTGCTGGTTATTTTTGGAACACCTACAGATGTTTGCTAAAACTCTCTTAGCTCTCCTACGGTACCTGGCAACTGGTGAGGCCCTTATGACACCGGTTACCTTCTTAATGAACAGTGGTGTTGCGAATCCAGGGGTGCTCAGCACACTGGCTTAGCCTCCAGCTCTGCGTAGCGACCTGCACTCTTGCTTACTGGACTGAGAACAAACTTCCATGAGCTCGAGCGTGGAGAACAATAAGGCGTTGGCCTCCACGCGGACGGGGAGGGTAGCATCGTCCAGTAGGAAAAGGGGTGCGAAACCAATGTCCTCCGTGACAAATGTTGTCTGCAGCGCAGAGACCATCCTGGCGAAGAGCGCGGACGCGTGGCACTCAGTCCCGGAAAATCGCCCGTTCTTGTCCTCGAATAACTTTTGGCGAACGGACTAGGAGACCTTCATGTCGAAGTGCTCCCGTTGAAGCGTACGCACCGAGGCCAGGAACGCAGCACCCGCTGAATTGGCAGCCGGCTGAGCTGCCGGCGGTGTGGCTGGAGTGTTGGCGTGTCTCGCAGCTGCTGAATCAAAAATCGTGGCTAGTGCGCGTCGGCGATTCGCCATGC
>LGRX02004888.1:0-13722 GCA_001247695.2 Cymbomonas tetramitiformis
CTTCATTGTGCCTTCCTTCTGCATACAAATTCACTAAGGCTGGTTTTGATGGTTTGAAATGTAGGACTCTCGAATTTCTATAAACAAGTAGACTTCCCGGCTCCGGCAGTGTCAGCCTCATTCGACTTTAGCGCATTACATACCAAGTCTGATGAGTACATAGCCCAGTTCAACATCCTCCTCGGTAATGGAAACGCCTATGTTAAAGAATATGATGGCCAAGATGATTTCTGCGATTCCCTTGTTGTCAAAGAATTTAACGAGAAGTGGTTCATGGGATATGTCGTCGGCTTCAAGCACGTTACAAAAAGGAACGTGAAGGGCAAGGTGTACTTCATAATCTACCAAGATAGCGATATGGAAGAAGTCGACGAAGAACGCATGAGAGATATGAAGGCCTTCATTGAAGGCTGCGTGGTAAGCCTGCCAGAAGTTAAGAAGGCTTACACGTTCAGGCTGAGTCGTGCATATCGTGTTTAGCAGAAGTGGATCCTGAGGATTCTTTAACATGTTTGTAATTATCCTGTATATACTCTGCGATCGTCCATCATACAAAGCCTTCGTTTAGCCTTCAGTGTGCCATCCTTCTGCATACAAAGCCTTCTATCTCCATCTGTGCTCTTAGTACGTTCGTTGTGTGCAGGTGTGCCAAAAGCTTAGCGCCAGTATGACGGAGTGCAAAACATGCTACAAATACTGTCACCCCGCATGCTTCCCCCGCGGTAGCAAAAACTGTTACGACGGCATGTTTTGGCAATGCTCAGAGTGCATTATAGAAGGTTAGAGAGAGTCTATGCACTTAGATGAAAGTGTTATGTGCAGGTGTGCAAGAAGGTTACTGCAAGCATGATTGACTGTAGATCATGCTACAAATACTGTCACCCTGCATGCTTCCCGCCCGGTGGTCGAAGGACCGAAAGCAAATCAGATGGCACGAAATGGCAATGCATGGAATGCGCAACTGGGGCTGTGTAAAAATGTAATACATTGGTAAATTGTAATAAAGTCTTGGTTTGCCTTAGTTCGCATCAGTTTAATAAAATGGGTGCTTCCTTTTTACAATAAAGCCTTCGTTATGCCTTTATCGTGCCTTTATTAAACCTTAGTTTGCAGCTGTGGTGGATGAGCCTTTCTTAAACCCTAAAAAAACTGCCCTCGTTACGCCTTCGTTGAGCCTTTATTAAACCTTCGTTTGCAGCTGTGGTGGATGAGCCTTCCTTAAACCCTAAAAAAACTGCCCTCGTTAAGCCTTCGTTGTGCCTTTATTAAACCTTCGTTTGCATCTGTGTTTGATGAGCCTTCCTTAAACCCTAAAAAAACTGCCCTCGTTATGCCTTTATCATGCCTATATTCAACCTTCGTTTGCAGCTGTAATGTATGAGCCTACCTTAAACCCTAAAAAAACTGCCCTCGTCAGGCCTTCGTTTAGCCTTTATTAAACCTTCGTTTGCAGCTGTGGTGAATGAGCCTTCCTTAAACCCTAAAAAAACTGCCCTCGTTTAGCCTTCGTTGAGCCTTTGTTGTGCCTTTGTCGTACCTTTATTTAGCCTTCGTTGCGCCTTCGTTGCGCCTTCGTGAATCCGTCGTGACGCCTTTAACCGACCTTTATGAGAGCACAACGAAAGCAGGCAAAAATTACCTAAGTGATACTGCAAGTGTGTGTGTGTGTGTGTGTGTGTGTGTGTGATAAGTGCTGAACACACATATGATTGCACACACATGTGATTTTTGCTGCACACACTATGATATTTGCTGTACACACATTTATGATTGCACAGCATCCACTTCATCTGTTGTCATACTATGTGTGTGTGTGTGGTATAGTTACACACACAACATGTAGTTTACACACACATGACTGCAAACTTGTATGCAAATCTGCCAGTGAATAAGCATCATCTTTTATGTGCGAGCATCACAGATATTGTAGCATGCTGCATATGAATATACCATCATCGCGCGTCATCTGATTATGATGATTCTAGCAGGTGTATACATATCCTGTCAAGGTAAATCATTATGCGCGCGTAAACGAGTGATTTTTGCAACCATTTGAAATGACGATATTTCGATGCGTACACTGCACTGAAAATTAGTGCGAGTAGCGATTATCAAAATCGCTGATGTGCGCGCTGCGAATGGTGAACATATCTCGTCGCAGGTATGTACGGCATATGATACGAATGCCATTTCGCTTACGGAACATATATTGATGACGATTTGTTCATCTGCGCGTCAGTTTGTCGCATCTCGTACAATTTTGCGAATGATAGCAGCGCATATGTGCGAATAGTATGCTGTATGCACACCTTGTCGCGCTGTTATACTGACGATGTTATGCGAGCGTATATGTTACGACGGTATCTTCCGCGCACTCCGTTCGCGGTTTATTCCGCAGCGGTTGATATTATGCGAGATATGTCTTGTATGTGCGTTCACTGTCGCAGTCTGTATATGCGCGATCCGCGAACCGGTTGCACACACAAAAATACAATATCTCTATATGCTGCACTCACACTTGATATGTCCTCGTTCGTCGCCTTGACGATTAGAATACCAACTGTTAGGGATCGCTAAGTAAGCGATATGATAGCACGGCTGCTATTGAACGATAACAGCACGCGCAGAGTATATGTGGTGATGAGTGCAGTCGCTTCTCCCGAAGTGCTGCTGTAGCTCAATGCTACCTCATTTACGCCAAGGCCCCGCACCTCTGAGGTGCTACCGCAATTGGGTTGTGAACCCGAGGCATTGGGTGAACAACAAGTATCGGCTGGTCGAATAAGCCATGTGATACCCGCATGCTTGTTCAATTCATGCTTGAAGCGAAGATGAGTCTTCTCAGAACACTTCGGTTCTTCAAGACTAATCTTGCTTTGCCATCTCGATGCCAGAACCTGGCCTCTCGATGACAGGTGTCACTCAAGGTGAGTGGATGACAGATAGTATGACTGTTCATGTCACAGTCGACCGTACTGACGACTGTCTGTCATTATAATATATGACATGACACGACATGACATGACATGTATGACACATATGGCATCGGTCATAACCCTGACATATATGTTTATCGATGCCCATTACGATTTTTGGAAAGGAATAATTCGGCTGGGTGACCATTGAGGTGCCCAAAACCTTAAATACCCGGTATTTTGATGAGTTGCATATTTTCAATAAAGGGGGATCATTTTGAATAAAAATAAACTCTGATGAAAAATCGCCTATTTGCCCATGGCAGCATGATCACAAATCATCGAGCGAGATCCGTAGCTAAAGATCTATATGCCGGCTTCGTGACCACTGACTTGCCAAAAACGTTATAGGCAAAATATACCGATTCTTCAATGTTTTCTTCGAGGGTAAAAAATGGTCCCATATTTTTGCACACGGTACTATGTAATGCTTTATGAACCGATTTCTATGGCGCACAAACCGGTAAGAGTTTCACAAATCATGTCACATACACGCAAGGAATAAGTTGCACAAATACATTCCTCATTCTCACCATGTACATATGTGAGACTGTTTTGCTGTCGTTGTGGTTCTACATTAAGCCATCACTCTAGGCATTATATCGGGACACGCTTTTTTCAAGAGACAATCACACTCAAAACTCTTGCCCTGTGCACGCACTTTATTTCCCATTCCAGGGGTGTCAGCAGCAAACTAACTCATCATTTGCAAGGTATCGTTGGAAAATATTCTGTGAACTATTGCTTGCCTTCATGCCGAACGTGCACAAAAACGCACTATGCACGGGTAAACAGTTGGCCGCGCCCATAGTGCACTCGTCACTCGCGTCTCATGCAAAGACTTCAAGTTGCTCACCCTTCAAGGTGTACCAAAATAAATTCATCCCTTGTACCGTATCCACAATTCCTGTCTTCTTCACCTCACATGTACACCAAACGCACTCCTCAAAACTGCTTGGAATGTATCTTGTTCGCGCCGTTTGCGTAGACACTATCTTGCAAGTGCACCAAAGACACTCTGACTCTCAGAATGTGCATATCAGTGCGACGTGCCAAATTCACCGATCGCCACCCTCATACCGTACGCAACGCTTTCCTACCTAACAACCGAATCAAAGGATCCGTTTGATGAGATCACACCTTTCGCTGCGTGGGGAACAGTAAAATTAGACATATCTTCGATTGAGGGTAGCTAGAACACTTACAGCTCATAGCGCACAGAGCCAAACGTTTCCAGGCAGGTATGTCATGAAGGTTTCCTGCAACACATGTTTCCATAGCTAGTGGTGACCATTTTCACCTCTGATCGCATTCTATTTTCTGCAGCTGCGCTTTCAGCTTGTCCAGCTCAAAGTTAGCCGCAATCTTTTCTTCTTGTATTTCATGAAGAATCTGCAGCTCTGCTCTTTTCACTCTAGCTTCCTTTTCGGCATTAAATTGGTCTCGCCTAGCTTGTTGGAAACTCGATTCCAGTGTCTTCATTTCGAAGTTTAGTTCTGCAATTTGACTTTCCAGATTTCTCTCACGGCACCTTGCTGCGCGTTCAGCTTCCGCCCTTTCTGTCTGCGCTTTTTGCAAACTCACTTTAAGTCCATTCAATTCTTCGATCACGAATTCCGTTTCTTCGTTACGGGTCACTGCGGGAGCGGCACTCAAGTTTTCGTCTTCTGCGCGACATCTGGTTTCCAACTCGAAGTTCAACTCTTCAACTTGATTTTGAAGGTTGTTCAGACGGTCGTTCTTAGCTTGTCCTTCCTTTTCAAGAAGTTCAACGTAGTTGAGAACCTGTTCGAGAAGAGCTATCTCTTGTGGTGGGGAGGGTGAACAGTCATCCAGTCTAGTTTGGTGTGGCGCACTACCTGAGCAATCCACGAGGTCCAAGACCGCGCGAAAATTCGAAAACAACGTATTTTTCTCAAGGTGACCAGACTGACGCTTAGCTTTCAAAAGTTGATGCATTTCCTGAACGACGCTTTCAGGAGTTACTAACTCGTTCAGTGGATCTGGTTCCATTGCTAGCTTGCATTCAAAGGTTATAACGCACTCTAAACGTTTCGTGTATCACAAAGTTTGTTGGCTTGGGCCCTGGGATTCGAAACAAATCATTCCTTTCCTTGGGTGGAGTTCATGAGCCTAGGCCAGGATTCTGCAGAATTCCGTCAAATGGTTTAATCAGTCAACGTTTCCAACACAGGGCGAACACCTGCGCACGCGACAAAATTCAAACGTTGTTTATGATAAAAGAAGTGAGGGTCAGAGTCTGTAGTAATATTGGACGTCAAATAACTGTGACAAGTGATAAAAACGTCCACAGTTAACAGTATCGGGAGAAAATGAGGGATTATACCAGTCCTACTAGCACTGAACCGTGGGACATGGTACAGTACAGTATAGAGGCATGGGATCTGGAGACATCTGGACATGATATCTAGAGACATGGGATCTATATATGGTATCTCTAGTCCCTGAGACAGTACAGTGATACTGTTGATCGCCGACTTTCCTTCCGTCATCAGTGATGACCGTCATTCAGGAGACGGATCGTCCGATCTCACTCCTCGGATCGCGGAAATGGAGAATCGCGAAGTGGCGGTTCACCTCCAGCTTCGTAGTCCAAGTGTCGCAGAGTGTCGCTCTTAAGTCGGAAATTGGTGAAAATACTTCACTTTTCCTACCTGCTGACGATTGCTGCGTCTTTCTTCTCCGTTTCCTAACGCAAGTTTTCTTCTTACAATCACGAGTTCCGCAGCAATCGCTACTAGTTCTGATTTGCGGAGGGCGACCCGCGCCTCCCGCAGCGCACGGCCCCGTCTGCTTGATGAGAATTCCGTGCCCAACGTTATGTCGTCCGCGTTTAATGCAGCGACCTCGGCTCCGCGGGTCTCCCCTCCGCGGGAGGAGCCCGCAATCTTTCGCTCGTTGGGTCTTAATGAATCTGAAGACGGTGACGAGGTGGTCGACGCGGGGGAAAGGTGGTCCCGAGAGAATGTTGAAACGCCGGAGTCGCCGTCCGGACCGTCCTTGTTGCAGGAATTGTCGTTTGGCGACCAAGCTGCCCCTGGACGCGCTGACTCTCCTCCTCCGGCAAGAAATGTGCTGCAGAGAACGTCCTTGGCGGAGGATGTTGCGGGGGGGGCAGCCTCCCTCTCCGTCCGCAGGCGTCCCGCGATGAAGTCCACCACGCGACGGAGGAAAGGCTGACTATTCCCGACCTGACGGTGAACGCCTTTACTGGACTTAACTTCTTCGTGCTGCCTAGCAAGGAATTACTTTTGAACCCCTCAATCTTTAAGACCGAGCACCTTCGGAAGATCTGTGCCAAGGTCCCTGGTCTGGAGGTGTCGAACAACCAGTCCAGAGCAACTATGGTTCGGAATTTGGAGAGCTTCCGCGAGGTGCTGGAGAGGTCACGTACGCCCCCGACGGGGGATATGGCTACACCTGTGACTTTGACCCCGCGTACTGATCTGAACGCGGGGGGGCCGGTCCCCCCGCCAATGGGGGACGTCCCGACTGACTTGGTGTCCCGGGAATCGGGACACCAAACGCCTCCAGTTGTCCCGGTCACCGAGGGCACGGGCCCCCGACGGCCCCCGTCCCCGTTGTACGTCCGGCCGGGAGCCGCGCAGACCCCGACGTACCCGCCGGGGTTCGGCCCGCACACGGACCCGAATGCGGAGCAAGGTCTTTTCTCTGGCCTCGACCCCCCCGCAAGCCAAGCACAAGAACCTCTGCAACCAGCCCAGGTAGCTAGCCCGAGCGCTCCTGCTTGCCCTCTCCTTTTCCTTTAGAAATTTGAATTCGTTTCGGTTTAATTTGCTAGGGCCTTCTCCTTCCCTGTAGTTTGATACAAACTTAATCAGCCTGTTCAACCCGTTTCACTAGTTAGGAATTCTTCCCCTCTTTTAGAATAGTCCGGTCCCCGCGTCCTTGTCACAAAGAGTAGTTAGTTAGGGCCCTTGCAGTAATCTAGGAGCGCAGTGCCTGGGCTTGTGGGCGCTTCCTAGGTGGTGAAATTTGGTTCTTGTAAACTTTTATGCTGCTGTTTGTAGCCTGCCAATTTAAAAAGTTTGACTTGCTTTAAAAAGTTTGAATTTAAAATGCTGCTTGTGCCCCGTGGGGACAACAAGAACTTGGTTATCCTCACACTGAGTGAGGCTCTTCTTGGAAGAGTATGTACCCCGTGGGGGTTTTTGTTGTCTGAAATCCTCAATCTGTGAGGTGTCTCCTCTTGGAGGGACATTGTACCCCGTGGGGGTTGTTTATGTGGACAATTGGTTCCAAAATATCTGGTCGGATGTAAGCTCCTGGTTATGGGCCTTCTTGACAAAAATTGGTTGATATTGCAGGCTCGGGAGGCTGATGATGAAGTGGTGCTCACAAGAACTCTGACTGCCCCAACGGTGGGAGATGATTGTGCCATTTGCCTAGCCAGCCTGCTAGGAGAGATGCCGTGTGTGTCAACTGCATGCAATCACCACTATCATGTAGCCTGTTTCGATGGCCTGGATGAAATGTACCATTTGACCAGCTTGGTCCAGCCAGCAGCAATACATGCTGTTTTCACCATGACCTATAGAAAAGTAGTCAGATGTCCATTGTGTAGATCTGTGCTGATTGTGGATGAACTCCCATATGGGGAGGACAGATTCACATATCTGTGGTAGATATAGTTGTATTATTTTTCTGAGGGCAGTCTTGCATGAGAGTTGTAATTTCCTGATTGTTGCATTGTTTCAAAATTTTGGCATTAATTGTTGTGATTAGGATCGAAATTGTTTGCTGTTATTATGATGATAAATAATTGCTGCAATTGAGATGAATGCTATTTGAAAATATGAATTTGTTTATATTGAAAATATGAATTTGTTATATTACAACTTGAATTGCTGTGAGGATTGCTGAAAATAGGATTGAAATTATTGCTGTTATCATGATGATGAAGTTGCTCTAATTATGACGAAATAGTTCCTGTAATGTTGGACAATAAGTACTGCATTTATGATGACTATGATTGCTTTGTTCGATGTGAGGATAGGTATGAAAATTTCTTTGATCCGATCGATGAAAAATTGCATGCTCGTGACAAGCTGATGCTGGAATTAATGATTAGGGAGGGTGATGTGATTGCCTCAGATTATGACCCCTTATGATTATTGCATTACGTGCATTGTCAGAGTGGGGGCGAGAAGATGTTACTGTTGTAACACATTATTATGCATGTTTGTATCGAGGCAAAGGACGATATGTGAGTGTTTCCTCAACCTCAAGTAAATGAAGATGGATGGTGGCATGAGGGAGCAGGCTCCTTTGGGATTGGCATCATCGGTGACGCCGGGATTCGACATTCAGGCGTACGTGGACTCGGTGCTCCAAAGATCCATGCAAGAGGAGACCAAGGGGGTCTCCAACTGGTTGAAAGCACACCGATTGAGAAGCGAGCTGTTGGACTGGTGCCTGACCCCGGGGAAATCGGTGCCGGAGATACCGAAGCTGATGCGAAAGGTGGCAGCTGCTTTTGGTTTGCCGGGAGCTAGTTCGAGGGAGCCGGAGACTCCTCAGTCCTTGTATTCCCTTGCCACTCTCATCGAGAGGGAGTTGGCGGGAGGTACTAGGGATGCGTCCTTGCCGGACAATCACATTGCCCTGTTTGCACATCAACAAATAAGGGCTACAGTTCCAGAGTGCGAGAAGGATGATGCGCACGAGTCAGAATTGCAGATGTTCATTAAAACCCAATCCAAGAAGGCCTCGTTATCAGGAGCCACTAAGCATGTTACTGCAAAACCGGGAGCCCCTGCAGATGGTAATGCCAAATGCCCGAAATGCCAGGGGTCACATATGCTGCGGGACTGCAAGTCCCCTTATGCGTTGAACAAGGATGGATCCATCAATGTGACTTGGGTGGACAAACGAAATAAGAATGACAATAGGAATAACCAGAACCAGTTGCCTCAGTTGCCACCACCTCCTCAGAGGGAGCCTGTTTAGGAATCGTCAAAAGTTGCCAGAATGCTGGTCTGTATAATATGTATATAGTGTATCAATATTTGGGAGCGGGCCAGGATGCCTGTCTTACCTTGTAACATCAGATTCCAGGTTTAAATACCAAATTGAAATGCATTGTTGCATGTGATATGGATTTGCTTGATAAGTTAATTTTGCATTTTTGTGAATTTGCTCTACGTTAGATTTTCGAAATGTCGATTTGGCTGATTTTGCTCTACGTTAGATTTTCAGATTTCAAATTCGGGATGCTGGATTTTTCGAATTTTGGATTTGGTATTTTTGCTCTACGTTAGATTTCGAAATTTCGATTTGGCTGATTTTGCTCTACGTTAGATTTTCAGTTTTCAGTCTTCGGTATGCTGGATTTTCGAATTTTGGATTTGTTTTTTTGCTCTACGTTAGATTTTCGAAATTTCGATTTCGCTGATTTTGCTCTACGTTAAATTTTCAAATTTCAGCCTTCGGGATCCTGGATTTCGATATTTGGATTTGCTTTTTTTTTTTTGCTCTACGTTAGATTTCGTGATCAGCTTCGGAACACTGGGTTTCGGACTTTGGGATGCATATCTCAAATTGGAGTGCTTCGCGGATACAGGCAATTAATGCCAATTATCTTGCCTGCACGGACCACCTGGTCCCGTCCGTCATAGAAGCCTCCCTTTAACATGGGGATGCTGGACGGTTAGAGTACTGACCACAACGGGTGGGTTACTCTACACGAGTAGCACACCGGAAGTGGCCAGGCTCGAAAATCGTCCATCCCTTTCCACAAGATTGGGGCCCGGTAGAGACCGGGGTGCGATTTTCGAGGAGCATTTCTCCTGAAAGGAAGAGTGCTCTGGTGTGGTTGTTGTCTCGAACAGGGACACGAGCCAAACTCAGCCCCACGGAAGGGATTGCTTTTCTTCGATGGTGCATGCCGCTTTAACGCATCGCCGGATTTGAGGCAAGCCTCGTTCGGGGTGGCACTCTGCTCAGAACAAGGTCAACAGTGGACCCGGGACTACGGGCGCCTTGGATCCAAGACGAATAATTATGCAGAATTCGTGGGGGCCGTGATTGCAATCCAAAGAGCAATAGAATGGAACTTGACCACAGCAACAATTGTTGGGGACTCGGAGCTGGTGGTGTCAGCATTCTCGGGCTCCCGTAACGTTATCGCAAAAGACTTGGAGAGACTACTTATCGTTGGGAAAGCTCACATGGCCTTGCGCCCGGATTGTGTTTTCAATTTCAAGCATGTGGCACGGGACCACAATAAACTGGCTGACAGCCTGGCCAACTTCGCACTGGATTCTGGCATGCCGGCTACGACAAGTGTGAGAGACCCGCTTGCATTTATTACCATGGCAGTAAAAGGATTCGACAGTGCCCGGGAAGTGATGGACAGGCAACAGTCCTTAGGGCCATGTGAAGCCCAAGGGCGGGACACCTTGGCCCCTTCAGTAATTGATGCCCTCAGTGGTAATTTGGTCCCGGACCCCCTTTCCGCACCAGCTAGGGATCCGGGGGAGTTCCGGGTGGGAACTATCCATGAGTGCACCCAGTTCTGGGACACGGTGGTAACATCATCAGAGATGGGATTGCTGGTCAAAGAATGGGCAAAGAATGGAGTCTCCATCTTGGATTTCTTCCAACATTTTTCAGGCACTTACGAAGGGGCTCGTTTCGACTCAAGAACACCCCCGAGGATGCAGTTCAAGAATCATGCGATGCCAGATCATTTGATCCCCTGGATCTCTGGGAAGACACAGGACGAGCTCAGGTGGGGAGCGATAAGAGTCTGGGGCAAAGAAGGGGAATGCTCTCCCCCGCATCTTGTTATGCCGGTAGGAGTGGAGCCAGCCAAACCAAGAAAGCTCAACGATGCAAGATTCCTTAACCTTTGGTGTAAGGATATTCCGTTTACCTACGAGTCGGTGACAATGCTTCCGCAAATCCTAGAGGTGGGGGATCCGGCATTTATTATGGACCAAGCGAACGGATTCTTCCATGTGAGGCTTACAGAGGAGTCGCAACAGTACATGGATTTCCTGTGGGATGGCGTTTATTACGTCTATACAGTTCTCAATTTTGGATGGAAGCTAGCGCCGGTCATTTATAGCGCCTTCGCGGGAGAATTCGCGGGATTCATCCGGCGGCTGGGGATACCATATTTATACTACATTGATGATAATGCCGGGGGGCCGGCCCCAGTGGGAGCTTCAACTCTTACGAAACAGGAAAGAGCCAAAATCTCGGCGTTCGTTGTCTCGTCATGCATGACGGCGGCAGGATATTTTATTCATCTGGAGAAGACGGAGTTCATTCCGTCCTTGACCATCACCTGGCTAGGCATTGGTATTGACCTTGCGAAGCAGGAATTCTTCATCCCGCAGAAAAAATGGGATAAGTTCTTGAGCCTGGCAACGGACCTGCGAGCTTCGTCAAGTATTTCGGCCAGGGACCTGGAAAGAGTGGCAGGAAAGTTGGTTTCAATGTCAATCGCAGCCCCGGGCATCCTTATTGCATGCAGGAGGCTGTATGCCTTCCTGGCAAAGAGGCACGAATTCTGCAGAAAAAGTTTTTCCTGAACAGTAAGCAGATGAGGCATTTCAAACTCTACTTGGGTCAACTCTTCCAGCCGTCGCTGATTAAGGTGTCCGCATTTAGGAAGCAGGCCCACTGCTCGATACTCGTGGATACAAACGTCGATGGTACAAAAGTCACGGCATCAATCAGAGCAGGGGAATTCCAAGATGAAATTTCGTGTTATCGAGATTTGAGAACCTGCTCGTCGGTGGATCGGTCAATTTTGATTTCTGAAGCCTTGTTCAAAATCCCAGTAGAACGGGTCCCGCAACGCTGGGACATAATCTTGGATAAAAATATCTGGGATTCATCGAGAGTCCTCTCGTCTAACCTGGGCGCGAAAGCATGCAAGGACTTGGCAGAAAAGCTCTATAGATTTGTCGCGGATAACAACTTGGAGCTGAAGGTGGTTTCCTTTTCAAGGGGACCTGATGGAACTATTGTAGTCCCGGATGAAGAGTCTCATTATTCATTAATGCCACGGTTCTCTCCTCTGTTGAACATGATGTTTGGACGGCACAACATCGACTGCTTCGCAACAACGGCTAATGTTCGGGGATGTCCCAAAATGCGATTTTGCTCAAGGCTGCCAGAGAAAGAAGCTTGTGGCACCAATGCCTTTGCCTATCCACTAGCTGGACTGAACTGTTATGCTAATCCGCCTTTTGCATTAATGGGACCGTTCCTGATGTATCTTAGAGAACAGAAAGCGTCAGCCTCTGTGGTTGCTCCACAGTGGGATGGTTTCTCTCCAGATGGGTTCTGGTGGACTGCGTACAATAAACTGTGCAAACAAAAGTTCAGAATCGCTGAAGTAGGAGAGGTCTGTTTCCAACAACTTAGAAATGGAAGATGGTCAGAAGCAGGCCCACTCCCGTGGGCAGTCTGGATTTTTAGATTCGATTTTTCTTAGAAACACTTCGTATTCCAAAAACACAAAATTCATGTGATATATTAATAAGCCTCCCATAGTAATCCGTTTACCCTGGAAAGTAAATTGTTGAACGCCTGTAACTTTTGGGGAAGGGGAAAATTTTGAGGTTAACAGGGTGGTGGCAAGAGCCCGTTGAGAAAATCCCCTGACTGGGCCGCCATACATCTAAGAACGAAGGAGCTTCAGGAAGCAAGGGCCAGGGATGTGTACCAATCGGCCAAACTCCGAAATTTGCGGGCCCTCGGGGATTTCCTGGCTTGCATGACCCCACCAGAATCATTGGATTCGTGTACAGCGCAACACATCTTATGGTATCTTATTTACTTGGAACAGTTCGGTAAGACTAACGTACATTCGGCCACGTGCCCTCAACTGGGAAGATGTAGTTGCCCAGTCAGGCAAGCCGCAAGTTCGGTGAATTCCCTTATCGGCAGACTCTCTAGTGCCTTCCAGGATTTCGGAAGGGGTGGGTCGGACAACCCGTGCACAGGTAGAGTGGTTAAAGTCTATGAAACGATGACCAGGAACGAACAGTTGCAAGCAAGAATCACCCCAAATCAGGCAACACCACTTTTCAGTTGTACGATCGACAAGCTAGTGATTCACATGAACGCAGAGGCAGCTGGTTTTGCCTCGACACAAGATTGGATACTTTTGTTCATCACTCTTAGATGTAAGGCAATGATCCTGATGGACTTATACGCTCTGAAGAGACCGGCAGAGCTGGGCGCCACAAGGGTGGAAGGGATCATAAGATTTCCCGATAACTCCGGTTTTCTCTTCAACTACCAGTGGGGGAAGACACTCCGTTCGGGCGATGAACACGTTTTCGGAATCAAAAGACTCCCTGATAAATCTAAATGCCCCATCTCGGCGTTGGAGGACTACCTCCAAGTGATGAAAAATTTGGGTCTGAACCTTGCACAAGGATTCTTGTTCAGACCAGTCAGGTCTGGCAAAGTGGAAAATAGTCCGATTTCCAGGAAGCAGATGAATTCAGACCTCAAATACTGGTTGCAAAAAGCGGGGCTGTTCAATGGGGAAACATTCTTCAGCATTCGGACAGCGGGAGCAATTGAACTTTTCCTTGAAGGAGCCGACCTGCAGCAGGTTATGGGACAGGCGTATTGGAAAACAGAGAGGATTGCTAGACATTATATGAAAGTGTGGCAAGTCTTGGGAATGTCATCCTCAAGGAAGATAGAGAAAGTCTCGACGAAAGAATACATGGAG
>LGRX02004893.1:0-26660 GCA_001247695.2 Cymbomonas tetramitiformis
CGAGAGTCTCGAAAGTTCGAAAGTGGTCATACGGTGGGGGTGTCATAGGGCAGGTCTCTCACCATTCTCGAACTTTTGGGTTCGAAAGTCTCGAAAGTTCGAAAGTGGTCATACGGTGGGAGTGTCATAGGGCAGGTCTCTCACCATTCTCGAACTTTTGGGTTCGAAAGTCTCGAAAGTTCGAAAGTGGTCATACGGTGGGGGTGTCATAGGGCAGGTCTCTCACCATTCTCGAACTTTTGGGTTCGAAAGTCTCGAAAGTTCGAAAGTGGTCATACGGTCGGGATGTCATCAGACCTGAGACAGGTCGTCATCTTTATTTCGCCGGATCCGAGGCGCCACCGCTCCGATTTGCACATGGTAAAACTGCGAACGGCAGGTCAAAGGCAAAGGGAAAGGCAAAGGGTTTAAGATTTAGCGGCAGTAGGAATAGTTTGCAGAAGCATATGGAAAGTATTCTAGTGCTTCTGAAAACTATTTCTACTTCTTCTATATCCTAAAACCTTTGCCTTTCCTTTTACTGCTGCACGCGACCGGCAAGCATCTTTGAAACTTCCGAGTTTCAAAGATGCGTTTTGTATTTTGGGTGCACCCTAAAATTACAAAACAGCCGAGCGCTTCCCGTTTGTGCGGGATATTCACATTTATTCCATGAAATATTTCATATGATTTAACACACATGCACACGCAGGGGAAACCCTCGGCTGCTTGGCATCTTTGGGTTTGGGTTCGAACCCAAACCCGAACCCAAAACATCTGCCTTAGAAATAAATTGCGCGTTTCGCGCACAAGTAACTTGAAGCCTTGAGCTTCAAGTAACTTAAAGATATGTATCTTGGCAGTATTTGTGCCAAGCTTCGTGCTCTAGGACGCACGGGAAGCCCTCGGCTGTTTGGCATCTTTGAGTTTGGGTTCGAACCCAAACCCAACACATCTGCCTTAGAAACAAATTGCGCGTTTCGCGCACAAGTAACTTGAAGCCTTGAGCTTCAGGTAACTTAAAGATATGTACCTTGGCAGTATTTGTGCCAAGTTTCGTGCTCTAGGACGCACGGGAAGCCCTCGGCTGTTTGGCATCTTTGGGTTTGGGTTCGAACCCAAACCCAAACCCAAAACATCCGCCTTAGAAATAACTTGCGCGTTTCGCGCACAAGTAACTTGAAGCCTTGAGCTTCAGGTAACTTAAAGATATGTACCTTGGCAGTATTTGTGCCAAGTTTCGTGCTCTAGGACGCATGGGAAGCCCACGGCTGTTTGGCATCTTTGGGTTTGGGTACGTTCGAACCCAAACCCAAAGGCAAAGGCATAGGACAGTTTCGTAGATTCTGTCCCGATGCCTTCGCAACCTCGCATGCTAACTCATATTATAATGAATATTCAACCTTCAAGCGTTGGATACCCCACGTCAACGGGAAGCGCTCGGCTGATTTGTTATTTGGGTATGCGCACCCAAATGACCAAAAACGCATCTTTGAAACTCGTTAGTTTCAAAGATGCGTGGCCGATGCCTTCGTGCGTATGTGTATATTTCATATGAAATATGCCATGGAATAAATGTGAATATCCCGCACAAACGGGAAGCGCTCGGCTGTTTTGTAATTTTAGGGTGCACCCAAAATACAAAACGCATCTTTGAAACTCGGAAGTTTCAAAGATGCTTGCCGGTCGCGTGCAGCAGTAAAAGGCAAGGCAAAGGTTTTAGGATATAGAAGAAGTAGGAAAAGTTTTCAGAAGCACTAGAATACTTTTCATATGCTTCTGAAAACTATTCCTACTGCCGCTAAATCTTAAACCCTTTGCCTTCCCCTTTGCCTTTGACCTTCCGTTCGCAGCTTTACCGTGTGCACCTCGCAGCGGTGGCATGGCACCGCGGATCCGGCGAAATGACGATGACGACCTGTCTCAGGTCTGATGACATCCCGACCGTATGACCACTTTCGAACTTTCGAGACTTTCGAACCCAAAAGTTCGAGAATGGTGAGAGACCTGCCCTATGACACCCCCACCGTATGACCACTTTCGAACTTTCGAGACTTTCGAACCCAAAAGTTCGAGAATGGTGAGAGACCTGCCCTATGACACCCCCACCGTATGACCACTTTCGAACTTTCGAGACTTTCGAAATATGGTGTCTCTTTTTCTTTTCTTTTCTTTGGTGACACGAGTGACAACAAGGCAGCCACGCGTAATAACCGTATTATGTGGCAATGCCGATGTGGAATAATTTCGGTAACAAATGCATATTGTTCACTTTTTATTTATTTTTTAATAGAAAGACTCTCGAACGGTTCCAAAAAAGATTCAATATTAGGAAAGTTGTACAATGGCGCACAGTTGTGGCGCGTCATCGCCATCCTCTGACTGGGCCTGCGCCTCAACGCCCTTGCCACCCTTGGCCGGCGTTCCTGGCTGTAAACCTGTCAATTCTGCGGCGAGCTTCTCCTTTACCTCAACGCTGGCTGCCACCTGCTGCGGCTGCTGGGGCTTCTGCTTGGACTCCGGCAGCTTGAGCCACTCCTTCGTGGTGATCCCCATCTTGTGGTTCTCGAAGCAGTGAGCGATGTTGTAGGCGCGCATCTGAGCGTTCTTGACCTCGTTTGGCCACTTCAAGTTCTGGCGGTCCTTGTGGAAGTTGTGGGGTACCTTGGCATCCCGACATCCAGTATAGCAGCGCTTTGGAGAATGGGGCAAGCGCGTGAAGCAGTAGTCGCATTGGAACTCCTTCGAAGCGTCAGGTGGTGGCACCTTGCCGTAAGTGGGCTTGTGCCTCTCCGCATTGTTCACCTCCCTCGTAGGCTTCCTAGCACCATCACCACCAGACTGCGCTGGCTCCTTCTTTTTGGGGTCCCTGCGTTTGTCCACAGTCTTGTGGGAAGAGCTAGAGCGCCTCATGGAGGACACCAGCTCAGCGAGGTCAAGCCCCAGCATCCTGGCTTCGTAGCAGGAGTACACACAGGTCAGTCTGCGGACGAGTTCCTGCTGCAGTGTCAGAGCCCACGCTTCAGCATCGTTCTTCAACGTATCCTGAACCTCCACGATGACCTCCAAGTCCTCCCAGGTGACCTTGTTGGGTGCAGGATGGCTGACTCGCAGCTGCTCGGATACACGGTCTCGGTATTCCTTAATGCGAAGTCCTTTGGTGCACTCCTCGACGTCTTGTCTGACGATGGAGTCCCCCACTGACTTGCCAGCGTTGAGCGCTGATTCCCTGCGGCGACAGCTCTTCACGTAGGCGATGCCATCCTGCTCGGCGGTCTGCGACTTGGCGACCAACAGGTCCTCCTTCTCCTTGGTGCCCTTCATTAAGAACTTGGCCTCGAGCTCTGCAACGAACGCCCTCAAGGCCCAAAAATAGTGAGAGTCCTCCGTGCCATCCGACCCTGTGAGACCCTTGGTGGAAGTTCCTTCGTTCTCCCACTCGTCAGACAGCTCACCATCAGCATCACCATCCTGGAACTTCTTGCAGACTGCCCATGTTGCCCCTGGCGCCAGCTTATGGAAAGGAGGTTGTGCGCAGCGCACTGAGCCCTGGTAAGAGTCCCTCGTGGTGAGGTCCTTCAGGACATGACACGCATGAGAGGCCATAAGGCCATTCTTCATGTATGAAGCGCACCACCAGTCATAGGCGACTGAGGTGGAATGATCATCTCCTTCTAGGAGCGAAGGCAAGAGGTCCCACAACGATCTGTAGTCTGGTTTGGAATCAATGAAGGCCTTCTTTGCCAGTGGGCTGAGCGAGTGAAAAGCCGCTGACCTCATATGCCTGCATATCTTGGCCTCGTGACCCCGCTGTACTTTACCCACCATTTCAACGAAACGCCTGATGAAAAGCGCCCTATCCTCACTCTTGCCCCCCGTGTAGCAAAGCTGGGTGTCAGCCTTGTCAAGAACGGGACTGTCCCTGTCATAATGATCCATCTCGTCTACGTCGTCAAACGCAAAGAGGAACTGACTGGCTGCGGGCGTTGAGGCTGCTGGTGTTCCTGAGAGTGCTGCTGCTGCTGTTGCTGCTGCTGTCGCTGCTACTGTCGATATCGGTGTGGAGGGGCTGGATTCTGGAACCGACCCCTCTGTGCTCATATAGCCAATGTCAAGCCCCTGACTGCTCCTCTCCCGAGCCAATCGCCGTGCCTCGCGCTCTATGGACTGGACAGTGGCAACGCTCAGTTCCGCCTCACCCTCCGTGGTCAAGTACTGCGTCAATGCTCAGCGAGTGGAAAAAAGGAAGCGTGTCTTCCTTTGGCGCAGAGCTTATTCACCAACAGGATGCAGGCTTAATTCAGGCTGGTTTAGGCCAGTGCACTGAGTGCCCCTGGATTCACACCGTTCTGAACAAGCAGGAGGACGAAACGCGTGCAGCCAGCGTAAGCCCAAAGGTCCAGCAATATGTCTCAAAGCTCTGAATCAACAGCAGATGTAGGATGGAGGCTTAATTCAGGCTGGTTTAGGCCAGTGCACTGAGTGCCCCTGGATTCACACCGTTCTGAAAAAGCAGGAGGACGAAACGCGTGCAGCCAGCGCAAGCCCAAAGGTCCAGCAATATGTCTCAACGCTCTGGATCAACAGCAGATGCAGAATATTCGTGCAAGAAGGGCTTAGAGCTGAGCCAGTGTGCTGAGCACCCCTGGATTAGCTAAGCCAACGTCCATCAAGAGCACAGAGACTATAAAGACAACACTTCTTCCACCAAGGCACTAGGAATAACGCAAATATGCAGTGGTGTGAGCTAAGCCAGTGTGCTGAGCACCCCTGGATTCACAGAACCACTGCTCATTAAGGGTACGGGAGTTGGCATGGAAGTTCACCCCCAGTCCAGTAAGCAAGAGAGAAAGTCGCCACACAGAGTTGGGAGCTAAGCCAGTGTGCTGAGCACCCCTGGATTCGCAGCACCACTGCTCATTCAGAAGGTCACTGGTGATATGAGGGCCTCACCGGCTGACAAGTACTGTAGAAGAGATAATAGAATTCTCACACACATTATGATAAAGAACCAGAGAGTCCCCAAGTGGTCAACAGCACTCCAGGCTGGGCCAGTACTCAATTAGGTCTGAATCCACCAGTCACCTCTGACAAACCAGCAAATAGTGTATATAAAAACCACTCACTTGTCACCTTCAGGGCTGATGTCGCTGCTATCCCTCTGGCAAGCTCGCTCCTGCTTCAGGTTTAGGCCAGTACACCAGGGGTGTCCCTGGATTAACCGTCAGACAAGGTGGAACCGCCAGAGAGACCGTAAGGTGAAAGTCCACTCATAAGGTAGCAACTCACTGCTGATCCGCTTCTAGTCAGTAAGCCCAGGCAGATGCCGCCGCTAATTAGTTACCAGGTCGCACACTTGCCTTTCAGTTAGGCCAGTACACCAGGGGTGTCCCTGGATTCACTTCAGACAAGGTGGTCCCTGGCCCCCGCTGGTCGAACCCACACCGGAGACGGCATCTTCGCTCCACGCTGACGCGCCGACTACCCCGGGAGGAAACCTTGAAGATCCACCCGACTGCGCACAATCTTCGCCCGAAGTGGCAGAGGAGACCTCTACTTCCAGTTCGCTCTGCTTCACTGCCTATTCTACGAAAGGTGGGTTTACACGCCGTAAGGACCCCTTACGGTGGGTTACCCAACCCTAAGTAAAACGATTATTTCAGCCCCTAAACTGACCCCCTGGTCATGTTCATGGTGGCAGGATGACTTTAGACACTCCCAAGAGGCATCCGCGAAGAATTATATCGGATGTATCCGGCTTTGTTAACCTGAAAACCCAAACCCAAACCGGCAAACCAATTATCGCATATAAATCGTGTCATATAGCGTAATAAACCGTCATACCACCCTCACTTCGCATGACATTTTGAGGGTCAAGATGGCCTCGAATGAAAATTTTGACGAGACACTGCAGAAAGAGCAGCTTGAGAACTTGACAACACAGGTCTCCAAATTTCCAAAGGGTAATCGAGAAAGGCCACATATCTACCAATATACAAAATTATGTGGTAACCCACCGTAAGCATATATGATCGGAACCCGCTACACCCCTCCACTTCGCGAGCGCATTACACACATGGGGCACATCGCATCCATCCATAGTATGTTCCTCAGCTTTCATTCAACTCATAAACTGTCTGAAAATCGATAGGTTTGACACCGTAGACCTCATAACGCCACCACTAGAGGCCGCCAAAAATTCCTCTTACGGCGGGTTAACCCACCGTACGATTAGTAGAATAGGCATCACCCAGCAAATGACCACCGTCAGGACGCACGAAGCAGAGGATGCGCTGCCCCGTCTGGACAGCCACCCCATCGCTGAAGACCCCGAGGCGATGGAAGCGGAGTCCTCGGTCGATTTGCTTCGCTACACCCAGCAGATGGCGGTAGCTGGGACCCATGAGGCGAGAGCTGAGGGCCACCGGAGCTCCCACCAACTCGCCCTCGACTCCCCCACCAGCAGCCCCCAGCATGACGAGGACCCCCTCAGCCACAGCGAGACCCCCCACATCAGTCTCACCAACAGCGCCGCTACCCATGTGAGCCCCACAGTGAGCGGTACTACCCACGTGAGCCCCACAGCAAGTGGCACCACCCATGTGAGCCCTACAGTGAGCACTACCCACGTGAGCCCTACCACCAGCGGCACCACTGCCAGCGATACCACTCATGTGAGCCCCACCGCCAGCGATACCACTCATGTCAGCCCCACCCCGAGCGAATGCATTTCAACGGGCGCCCTGCTGACAGCGAGCGTGGACAATCTCATCAGTCACCCGACCGAAGACATCGACTTGTTGGATGAGGAGTTCTACGCCGCGTGTAGGCAAACGGCGAAGGAGTGTCGCGACGCCTCGGACAACCTTCTCCCCAACCTCAAGTGCAAAAGCATACGCACGGATGGGGGAGTTCAGTGGAAGACCGACATTGAGGGGACTCTCGCAGCGGCGCATGATGAAGAAGGACCGCTGCTACTGGTGTTCTATGCGACCCTCAGAGGCCCTAGAAAAACGAAGCCGTTCCATCCGGATGGACTATCATAGTCCACCCGGACGGTTTTCAGACGGACTGGGAGTCCGTACGCTTTTGAAAAGGTCCATACGTATGGACATCACATGTCAAAACGTTTTGAAGGTTTTTTCTGTCCATATGCAATCCGTCCGAATTTCCGCAATGTGTCCGTACGGACGGAAACGCTGGACATTTTGGACTTTCCCTGGGGTACACCCAAAATACTATACTCAGGGTGTCCATCTGATTGTCCAGCCTGACCAGTCGTCCTTACCCCGTCCATACGCATGGATTACCTAAGGACATATGTCTTTCGCAGTCGGAGCCCGTTTGCACCTTCCATGCGTATGGACTCTTGCCGTCCATGCGCATGGACCGCCTATGGACACGCCATGGGGTGCTTTTCAAGGCCAAATTTGCCATGGGGGGTTTTTCGCATGCTCATCCATGCGGATGGACAGCATATGTCCTCGTGAAGGAGTCTGCCTTGGCATGTTTGCACGGGCGCGACTAACTGTCCGTACGGATGGATCACGTATGGACATCGACACGGGTGCGTGTGGACATTCTATGGGTGTCCCCTCCCCTTCCCTCCGATATGGAGTGTTATTTGCATGCACCGTCCATGCGGATGGACAGCATATGCCATCATGAAGGAGTCTGCCTTGGCTTGTTTACATGGGCGCGACTATCTGTCCGTGCGGACGGACTTCGTATGGACAACGACACGGGTGCGTGTGGACATTCTATGGGTGTCCCCTCCCCTTCCCTCCGATATGGAGTGTTATTTGCATGCGCCGTCCATGCGGATGGACGCCAAGGACATATACATATGCGCACGGAATAAGCAGGGAACATGCTATGCGTAGAAAGCTGGATACACTCGTCCGTACGGACGGACTACGTGACTCTTACGCAGGGTTATGCTATTTACAAAATAAACTATGTACACACGTATGGATTGCATACGGATTATATATTACATACGAGCGGACATGCGGTCCTACAATGAAATATTCTCCAGTTCAGGGCGGCATCAATCTTCTGGTGCTTCGTCAGAATCTACACCATCTCTCCACTCTTCTTCGTCAGAGCTGCTATCTCCAAGGTCGCGAAAGAAGTCCGCTTGCCGATCAAGCACAATGAAAAGCCGGTCAGTGCGTTGCCGAATGTGCATCGGAACGATGTTTCCTGTGTAACGAGCAAGTCGTTTTGGCATGACAGGAATGCTTTGAATGCACACTTGGTTCTCAATGCTGTCCACTCTGACGAACGGCTGATCTACTTCCCATGGCATGTCATTGCGCAGAAATATGTTCTTGGAAACATCGTCTGCAAGCGCTGCTGCTCGTGGGAACCAGCGGGCCTTCAGTAGCAGTTGACTGCAGCCAGGCAGCTCCAGCTGGACAATCTTCAAAATCTCTCCGTACCTGGATGGGCAAACCAATGATAGATTGCATAATCAGATATTTATCCGTGCGGACTTAGTGATCCACACGCCGACCATATGTAATCCACGGTCATGGACGTATTCCAGACGTGTGGATTGCGTACGGAATACGTCGGACACAAGGGTGACGTGGGTGTGGACAGTGCCTTACCCACGTTCGACGACCATGGCCCATCCAGTGGGGATGAGCAAATCAAATCAGCATGCTGAAATGGATGGATTTCTCGAGAAACGTGCCTGTCTTCGACATCATCCTTGGGTATACGCTGGAGCCGCCGGTCTTCGTCGGTGGGTTTGCCCGGACTTCTGAAGATTTGCTTGAAGTATCGTTGGCAAGACTTCTTCCCGACATCCTTGTCGAGTATCCGGAATTCGTCGCGCCCGACTTGGACACTGGGAAATTCCATCCACATGGCTACACCAGCCAATGCAAAACTTTGCTCCTGCAAGGTGAAAGGTATCACCTGGTCCGTATGTGGGCACTTTCGCCATGTTTCCGGGTCCAGAAATGTGGGAGCGTCCAACTTAGGCTGTGCCGCTCGCCTCCCACGCCCATGGCGGCGGCGGGCACGCTGCCGGACATTCCTATCAGTCAGAAAAACACATAGGCATCGGTAAGTGTGTAGTAAGTTAAGGTCCGCACGGATGGACGTGATGCGGATAACGTACGGAGTACGTACGGAAACGAAATTTAACTGCGTCCGTAAGGATGGAATACGTAAAGTTTACGCACTCAATATGTTCGAACCGCGCGTACCAACAAAATAACGAGAGTCAAAACATGACGGTGCGGCTAGCGCACCTATTGTACTCGTCCAGCTTTGTCCGGAACTGCAGGCACAGACGATCGTACCACGGGAACTCGCTGCGAAGCCACACTTGGATTTTCTCTTCATCGTCTGCACCCGACGAAACAATAACATATCAAATTGTGTGAGAAATGTCCGCGGGCCACGTACGGAACACGGTTACCATACGTCGGGACACATAAAAACACACGTACGGACCTATAATTTGGACAGCAGATAACGGATATGCATGCTCTTCCCTACCGAAATAAAAGGTTTGAAAGCCGTCACATCACCAAGGTCTCGAGGAGCAAGCATACCTTTGGATGGCCTCACTCTCTTGGTGTTCCCGGTCGCTTTGCTCGTCCAGATCGGCTGCTTAGGTGGGGGTCGGTACAAGGGTGCTCGACCGGTCGTGGTGAATTGTTTAATACCCTTCACCATGTTCACCATCCGTTGCAATTCCAGACCCTTCATCATGCTTGCGACCGGGTGCGCACGTGTCTTGATCGATCTCTTCAATTTTCCGTAGTAGTCTTCGAAGACAAACATCCATAACTCTCTTGCCGGGCCGTTGTCCTTCAACTGCTCAATAATGTGAACGGGCAAATGCGACATGATCACCAAGTCTTCAGGCGAGTTTGCCTTTTCCATCGTGTCCCTCAAGGCGATCACTTTGGCCTGCAATTTATCCATCTCCTGCAACAAACGTGTGGACATATTAGTCCATAGACACGGAATAAGTGAGGGTCATGTGTCCGTCCGCATGTACCCATATGCCGTACGTACGGAACATCAATTCCCCACGCACGGACATTGGAAATTAAGTTGGGGACGCACATCTGGCAGCAACTTGCTGCTTGTCATCTCGCCGACAATCACGGAGAGCTCGCCCACGAAGGCTGCATACCGAGGTCAAAGCACGTCGCCATTTTCATTCTCCGTTGCTGCTATTGCAGAAAGTAATCCAGAAGTGAGAGCAACGATCAAGTGTGCGGCCTTCATCTTCCTCACTTTGTTCGGGGATGTGGATTTCTGTTGCAGAAGCTTTCGTGCTAGAGGCCCCCATCTAGTTTGTAGACAAAGCTGTCTCGTCCATGCTACTACCCGCTTCTTGGCCAGTGGTGGAAGTCCCCACGGAGATGGTTTCTCTGCAGGAAATTGCAACAAATGGTACAACAAAAGTGTCAAACACGAGTGTTCCACACGCATGGACTAATTGTCCACAGGTAAAACGAACGCAGAACGTAGGTACGGACGATAGAATTGTCAGCGATACAACAGGTGTCCACACGTGCGGAATACTTTGGAGAACGTACGTGCCAGTCGTGTTGCAGTCGATCTTCTATCATTTCGGTGTTGTGGAGGTGGAGCGGTGATCCAGGACCGATGCACTTTGAGTTTTCTCGCGTGGTTTCGGCAGTTAACCCCCCAGCTAGCTCCCCAAATGACGCAATGTACTCGGTGAATTATGTTGTACAAGATGTGCATCAAGTCGAGCAAGTAGTCTTTGGCGGTATCAAACTCTTGAATTTGCGAGAAGGGGCACGGAAACTTAACTCCAGTCTTCGACATAAATTCTGCAATAATGTCCGAGGGTACATTGCCTTCGTCTCGCATCCTAGCATGATGTCGGGCCTGCGTTCGGACTTCGCTGTCGGTTCGCGGGGCTGCGCACATTATGTCGCAAAAAATGTTGTCAGCACACTCCAATCACAAATTCAATATCACAACCAAATATTCAGTATCACAAAGTTTCGTCCGTCCGTCCGGAAGTGTATGTCCCTACGTACTCCGTACGGGGTTCGGGTGTTCCATACGCACGGACAAATAAGGACTACTTAGTCCACGCGTACGGAAGCATATCACCTGGCAGTGATGGCTGATTTTGAGTGGTGTAAATTATTTTGGTAAGTCCAGATTCAGATTTTGGCATTCCCCGTATCCAGCATTTCATGCAGCCCATATATGCGTTAGCCCCAAATCGCTGTGCCGCGTCCGTTAGCCCCACATAATCTTCGAGAACCTTGTAGAGCATGACACGGAATGTGAATACTTCCCCCTTTACGATGTCGTAAAGACGCGTACCATGTCTCCACAGCTGATTCACCTCCTTGGCAAATAAGTTGTAGAACTTGGCACTATCCTTCGGCTTTCCATCCCAAATCCCCCATGTGAAAACGTATTCACGTTTACAACGGAGGTGACCGGGGAAATTTACGACGGTGAAGGTCATGGGTGTCACTGAGCGAAGTCCATCGTTAATGACTGGTGGTGCGCTTCATACATGAAGAATGGCCTTATGGCCTCTCATGCGTGTCATGTCTTGAAGGACCTCACTACGAGGGACTCTTACCAGGGCTCAGTGCGCTGCGCACAACCTCCTTTCCACGAGCTGGCGCCAGGGGCAACATGGGCAGTCTGCAAGAAGTTCGAGGATGGTGATGCTGAGGGTGAGCTGTCTGACGAGTGGGAGGTGGAAGCAACTTCCACCAAGGGTCTCATAGGGCCGGATGGCACGGAGGACTCTCACTATTTTGGGGCCTTGAGGGCGTTCATTGCAGAGCTCGAGGCCAAGTTGCTGATGAAGGGCACCAAGGAGAAGGAGGACCTGTTGGTCGCCAAGTCGCAGACCGCCGAGCAGGATGGCCTCGCTTATGTGAAAAGCTGTCGACGCAGGGAAGCGGCACTCAACGCTGGCAAGTCAGTGGGGGACTCCATCGTCAGACAGGACGTTGAGGAGTGCATCAAGGGTCTGCGCATCAAGGAATACCGAGACCGCGTATCGGAGCAGCTGCGAGTCAGCCATCCTGCACCCAGCAGGGTCACCTGGGAGGACCTGGAGGTCATCTTGGAGGTGCAGGATAAGTTGAAGAACGATGCAGAAGCATGGGCCCTGACGCTCCAGCAGGAACTCGTCCGCAGACTGACCTGCGTGTATTCCTGTTACGAAGCCAGGATGCTGGGGCTAGACCTCTCTGAGTTGGTGTCCTCCATGAGGCGTTCTGGCTCCTCCCACAAGACTGGGGACAAACGCAGGGATCCCAAAAAGAAGGAGCCAGCGCAGTCTGGTGGTGATGGCGCTCGGAGGCCTACGAGGGAGGCGAACAATGCGGAGAGGCAGAAGCCCACTTATGGCAAGGTGCCACCACCTGACGCCTCGAAGCAGTTCGAATGCGAGTACTGCTTCACGAAGTTGCCCCATTCGCCAGAGCGCTGCTATACTGGGTGTCGGGAGGCCAAGGTACCCCACAACTTCCACAAGGATCGCCAGAACTCGAAGTGGCCAAATGAGGTCAAGAATGCTCAGATGCGCGCCTACAACATCGCCCACCGCTTCGAGAACCACAAGATGGGGATCACCACGAAGGAGTGGCTCAAGCTGCCGGAGTCCAAGCAGAAGCCGCAGCAGCCGCAGCAGGTGGCAGCCAGCGCTGAGGTGAAGGAGAAGCTCGCCGCAGAATTGACAGGTCTACAGCCAGGAGTGCCGGCCAAGGGTGGCAAGGGCGTTGAGGCTCAAGCTCAGTCAGAGGATGGCGATGACGTGCCCGAGTACGACTCCAACTTCAACCAGCAGGCGGAGTACGAGGAGGACAATCATGACTGCCTCATGGAGGAGGAACTGGGGGACAGTGACGGTGCTCGTGTCAGTCATGCGCCAGAGTTCCAGGCCAGGGCCGCAGTTGCCCTGGGGAGCACTCAGAAGATGCAGAGCTTCAAGGTCAAGACGCCTGAAGAGTTCGATAAAGCTGCTCAGGTACCCAGGGCCATCCCACCGAACATTTTCAGCAGGAAGTTCCACCTGCTGGCGTCCAACCTCCACAGCTCCATGCGAGCTTGCTCACAGATTGCAGCAATCTTGGTATCCCAGCACGCCATTGACCTCCCGAAGGACATCGAGAACCTCCTGGCCCTGGAGGAGCTCATGAGCAATGAGCAGAAGAACGCAGCTGAGCAGCCCACCGAGGTCAATGAACACGAGCTCGAGGACGTGCACGCTACAGTGGCGCAAGGGGTTGAAGTGGAAGCCGAGAGTGCAGGACGCCAGAGGGACGAGGAGTTGCCGCTGGATGAGATGCCCGACGGCGTGGTCGACAGTGTCACCGCCCGATGTGCAGCCGCTGCTTGTGTGAGTGATCTGGGGGTGGTCGACTTCAGTGACCATGGACATGTCCGGGCCGGCACCATCAAGACCCGTGCCTACGACTCCTTGAGAGAAAAGATGAGGCAGCACCTGACCGACGAGCAGGCGCTGCTGATGACACAGGTTCAGCCCATCTGCAAGTTGCAGAATGCCACTCTATATGAGGGCCTGGCGCTGGTTTCATCTGGTGGCGAGCTCATGCTTTATCGGCGATCCTCATGGACACCGGCGCCAACTGTAACATCATCTCCATCGCGGTCGTGAGGCGACTGGGCCTTACGGTGTATGAGGCCAGCACCGGTGCCAAGGTCACCAGGTGTGACAACAGCCCCACGAAGTTCACGCATTATTGCCATGTGGACGTCATACTGGCTGCAGACACACCGCACATGACGCTTCACCGGCTGTACGCCTTCGTGACCTTTGAGCCCGAGAACTCTTGGGACCTGCTGATAGGTACTGGGCCGCTCAAGAACTCCTTGATGATTGACATCAAGCTTGGAAGTGGTGTGGCCGTGTCACATGCGCCGACGATTCTGGGCATGGATACTCAGGTGGTGCTTCCGTTGGTAGACATGACACCGCCCAGGCGTCCCGACCTGCCCAGGCGGGTGGACCCGACGGTGTGTCTGATGTCGGAGATCTTTGGACAAGGAGTGGAGTGCGAGTGGTTGAAGCACCCACCTCCGAGCGTGAGGGGGGAGAGGTTCGCTGCTTCTGGCCAGCGTCCCGAGCACATTGACGACGTCGTGGTATCACCACTGACGTCACCAGCGCCTTCGGTGAGAGAGCCTGGTGAACTCCCACGGCCTTGCGTCAGCACGCACGCAGAGCTGCTGGCGCAGAATCGCCATTGGACAGCCCCGATGAACAGCCGCCGGAGGAGTGCCCTGGCGCCACTGGCAACTGCCGTGCAGACAGCATCAGAGGGCGTGCTCGCACAGTTTTACGATGAGCCGAGCCCTTGGAAGGGTGGGCGCGCAAGATGGTTCGCTGAGGACCAGGTCACCGAGATTCGTCCGCCTCTCGACTACAACTGGGCGGATCAGAGACTGTGTCTGGACCGGAGCCACATCGCGCGTCTCTGCCGCATCCTCCAGCGCCCAGCCCGGGACATGCCGACTCGACCTTCCCGGGATCATGTCTGCGTGGAGTTCACCCGGTGTCACGAGCAGCAGTGGGTGACAGTAGACCAGCTGATGTTCCCTAACTGGCTGCACGTGGATTAGAAGCTGCAGCATGACGAGGAGACGGACCGCTGGGTACTCGGCGGCAGCTACATGACGCACGTACCGTCCTCTGCCAGCAAGCACAACGTCGTCATGCCTAGGCCGAGAGGCATTTCAAGGCTCGACTTCACCCCGATCCAGAAGCTGCAGGACAAGGTCCAGACATTGCTCAAGTATCCCAGTGGTGAGGTCACTGGGACCCTCATGTGGGATCTGAAGGAGAACGCCTTCTGTGTCCAGCCGGACACAGCCACGCAGTACCTCGACTTGATGGGCTGTACGTTGGAGCACGCGTTCGTGTGCAATGGCGAGGAGTTGCTGCAAGAGCTCCAACTCCCTCACTGGTACGAAAGCACTGGTGTCTGGCAGTACCAGTTGCTCAGGTATCTCTGCCCAGTGGACGTGGAGTCCCTCTCGAAAGGCATATTCCAGCAGTATGTTCGACACGGCCAAGAAGGACCACCCTTGGAGCTCGTCTCTCTGGATTCCAACGCCAAGTACTACCCGGTGGAAGATGGTCTTGGTGGGCACGGTAGAGTGTTCGCCGAGAATGCAGCCGCCCAGGAGTACATACAATTGGGAGAGATGAGAAGGATGCTCAAGTCGGTCAACACCGAGCAGCAGGGATACAATGCGATTGACGCAGGTGCAAAACGCAGGCCACCGCCACCCGGCAACATGGTTAACACCAGGCTCACAAAGCGAGCCCTGACGCAGCCACCTGCGCCTACTGCTGGGGCAGGGCCGTCTCAGGCCGCCGCTGGGCCGTCTCAAGCCGCCGCTGGGCCGTCTCGTGCCAGGTCCGCCAGCAGGCCCGCGCTGACGCGAACGAGGTCGCCGCCGCGCAGAGGCTACTCAACGACGCCATCGCCACCATCCCACGACGGTGGTCTCGCGGGCAATTCCCGTGCGTTGTCACCTTCACTCATTTGCGCCACAGCGGCTGGACCCTTGAGTCCTGCTGGCTCTCCTCGTGGAGGGTCATCGCCTGCTCTGACTAACATTGGCTCGTGGGCGAACTCAATCCATGTCCCGCGTGGGTCTCGACCACGTTCCCCGCGAGACGTATCCTCTGCACCTCCGGGTCCACCACGGGCGCAGCGTCTGTCTCCGTCCCCCGCAAGGACACCTCCGTCTCCATCGGGGTCAGATTGGTATGCCGTGCAGCAAGCCACACGCTTATCCGACACCTCAGTGCACAAGTTTCTGTCCGTGGAGGAGGTGAGGGCCTTAAGGGATCTCCGCGACCTCACCGTCTTCATGGTGAAGTTCGGCGTGACATTCGTAGATCGCTTTCAAGGCCGCCATATCGTGTATGAGCTTGGCGTGTGCAACAGTGAGCGAGGTCTCCGGCTTCGGAAGCATCCAGGTATCTCCGCCAAGGTCGCCAGGAAGCACGACAAGACCATTCATTGTGGGAACCGGGGCTGGCGCCTCCCTCTTGGGGGACAGACGACGCCTTCCAACCTGCTGGAGGCGATCACGTTGGCCTATGCCGATCTGTCAAACTTTGGTTCGGGGCAGAAGCACGAGGGAGGCCATGCGAGGAACATCGAGAGGTCACTATGCTCCTACGTGGGGCTGGATTCAATGCACGTGCTTCGCTGCATGGAGCACCCGAGTGCCAAGCCGGTCCATTACATTTTCATGGAGGATCAGCGGTGTTTGTCTTGGCGCGCTCATTTCACGAACGATTACCTCATGCGAGATGACCGGAAGTTCACGCACTTGGAGTGGGGAACCAAGGTCACGGCCGCGCCGTGGGTGCTGCCGGCGCTGGAATCCCTTGAGGCACGTCGTCTCCCACCGGATGAGCCGCCCGCCCTTCACGCTCGAGTGACCGAGAGGCCTGAGCACATGGACGAGATGCGGACAATAAACGTGTACGAGGTCCGCGACCCCCCTGCGTCTCAGCGGCGCCATCCTTCTGGCGGTGCGGCTGAGCGTCGACAGGGCGCGAGCAGTGCTGCACGCGCATCTGCTCCTTCCACTGGGCGCCACGGGGCTTCATCCCATGTCGTTTCCGCGCCGAGAGCGTCCCGAATTCCGGCCGGCCTCACCTTGCAGTGCCCGCCTTCTCCGGCGCGTTCAGTGTGCACAGATGAGACGCAGGAGTTCGAGCACCACACACAGCAACGACGCGAGACGCAGCGGCAGCAGCCGCGTTTTCAGCAGGGCTACCCGGGCACAGCGGGCGGGCAGCCCTGACGCACGGCCGACGCTGTGGCCGTGGGCTGCCGGCACAGGCAGTCCGCATGCGGCCAGGTGTGCTGCGGGCGTTCATCTCGCTTGCAAGCAGTGCAGTGGTTTGGTGGTGGCTGGGACGAGGTCCCGTTCCTATGGTCGCCGTTTGGGCGACATTTGAGACAATGACGTGGTATCTGTCGTGGTGCCCTTTTCAAATCTGGTGGGAGCGCTGCGTGGCTTCGCTTTCGCACCAGCTGCCGTTGTGGTGGTCGATTGCTCGACGTTATCCTCGTCGTGCAGACTATGACATTTGGGTCCTGTGGGCCCTCGCATGTGTCTGGTACGTTGGGCTCCTTATCGTACGCACCACAGGCATCTATGCTGGCGTACACCGTGTTCGTGCCGACGGTTGGATGGTGGTGCCCCTCCGGGGGGTGGTCATTTCCTTGTCATGCTGGTCACAGTGTGCCGCAGCACTCCTCCTCGTGGTCCTCGCCTGGCTCTGGGTCTGCGTCGATGTTTACGCTGAGGACAGGGCACGCCAGGCTTCTCATATCGTGGGCATCCCTCTTGACGCGCGTGACGTTCGAGGTGGCCGGGGGTGGACTGTTCCATCCTTACAGTGGTCCCAGGTCTTCTTGCTGGGCCGCGTGCGCCTACCCGCTTTGCCGGCCAGGTTGGACAAGCCTCGCTTCGCGTCGCGTTGGGCGCAGCTTCAGCGTAATCTCCGACTTCATCGTTTCGCGCAAATTGCTTACCTCGTGGTTGTCCTTGCGCTGGTGATCTCCACTGCTGCTGGTGGGAGTTCTCGCTTGGCGCTCGGGGGGTGGAGATTAGTGGCGTGCTTCTTCGCCTCGAACGCGGTTCAACAGAATTTTGCGGTTTTTTCTGCTTTTGTGCGGAATCCTGTGGGTTGCTGGCGCGTTGACGGAGAACATGCCTGCGCATGGCGTCACGTCACCCACGCGGAGTGCCTGGAGTGCGTCATCCTGCACTTCTTGGGAGGCTCAGCGATCGTCGAGGCAATGGGAACCGGATTGGCAGGCCAATGTCGCGGAGCAGGATGAGGTCTTGCCGTATACCGTGCTGGACGAGCTTCAACCTCTGGGTGACACGACTGTGACCAAAGACGAGGCAGCGTGGCTCGACACTGAGCTCAATGCCACGTTCGGAGGGCATCCTGACTTCAAGGAGGAGCACTGGGAAGAAATGCGAGCTGTCCTTCGCAGATGTAAGGGCACTTTCGCCAACAGCCCTCACGACCTGACAGGCTACAAGGGCAAGGCGGAGCACAACACGTTTTCCATCCCTTTTGTGGACGAGTCCAAGGCTGCTTACCAGAGACCCAGGAAGTACAGCCCGGGCGAACAAGAGATCATCGACATCCACTGCAAGGAATTGCTGGAGTATGGCTTCATTGAGCCTGCAGCCAAGCATTGCAGACATGCGAGCAACGTCGTCGTGGCTGGCAAGAAGGATCATGAGACTGGCCTGTGGACCCAGACGCGCTTCTACGTGGACCTTAGGGGCGTCAATCGACACTCCCTCAAGGACAACACTCTGCCACATCGACCAGAGGAGCTTTACCAGAAGGTGGCGAAGGCCAAGTTTAAGACCACGCTGGATGCCACCAAAGCCTTCCATCAGATTCCCATGGCCACGGAAGAGGACAGGAGCAAAACGGCATTCTGGTGGAAGAACCAGTTGTACCAGTACACTTCAATAATGCCCTTTGGGGCTGCTGGAGCAACATCTACGTTTGTGAGAATCATGGACTACGAGTTACGTCACCTGCAGCATTGCACTGTGGCGTACGTCGATGACGTAGTGGTCTACACTGACTCCACGCCTGAGCAACATCTGAAGGACGTCGAGGACGTGTTGCGCACATTGGGGGACGCTGGCATAAGATTGCACGCAGGCAAGAGCACCTTTGGTGCAGCCACGGTGGACTTTCTGGGTTACCGCATTGGGCATAACTCCATTGGCGCGCAGGAAGCGAAGTGCAAGGCCATCCAGGAGCTTCCGAGGCCGCAGGACAAGACGGGGCTTCGTTCCATCTTGGGCATGATGAATTACTATAAGGGCTTAGTGGGTGAGCCAGGAGGGCCGAACTACTCTGAGATGGCTCGCCCTCTCAACGACCTGCTCAAGAAAGAGATTACTGATATCAAGGGAGCTTGGGGGAAGGATCAAGACCAAGCGCTCCAGGAGCTGAAGGACGCGCTCTGCTCTGGGAGATGTCTGAGGCCTATCGATTACGACAGACCCCTCATATTGTACACCGATTGGAGCACCTATGGCATTGGCGCAGTGCTGGGCCAGAAGGATGACGGTGGGAAGGAGTACATTTGCATGGCAATCAGTCGATCCCTGAGCAAGACAGAGAGGCATTACGCCAGCTTCAAGGGCGAGATGCTTGCAGTGGTGTGGGCAGTGCGCACGTTGAGACAGTACCTGCATGGCGTACACTTCACGCTGGTAACTGACCACTCACCGCTCACCACCTTGATGGAGAAGGCTGATCTTCAGGGTCAGCACCTGCGCTGGGCAATCAGCTTGCAGGAGTTCGACTTCACGGTGCAGTATCGCCCAGGAGCTAAGAACAGCAACGCTGACGTGCCGTCTCGATACCCGTTAGCGTCCACGACGGACGAGACTGGGGCAAGGCACGAGAGAGAAAAAACGACGATCGCTCTTAATTGGAAGATGCGCTTTGAATTGGAAGATTTTTTGAAGGTCATTGTTTTGATGTTTTTTACATTATTTTAAACATATCATGCCCAAAAAATAGGGTGGTTATAATTTTGAAAGTTTTTCTCATCGTACGAGGCGGGGTTTTCAGAATTCTTACGATCGCACTAGTCACATCACTAGTGCGATCTGACTTCGCACTAGTCACGCGACTAGTGCGGACTCAAGCGACACACGGCCGTACGGAATCACTCACCTTTAAGAAACCGTAAATTCCGGTGGCCCGGCTTTTCTCATCGACTTGCCCCCCCGCCCGCTGTCCTATGGAATCTGTTAAGAATAGTGACCGCGATCTTTTAAGCCAGCCAGCACATTCCATAGCCATCCACGTGTCATCCTTACGTAGCCAGCCACATTTCTTAAAATTTTCAAAACCTAGAAAATGGACCCTGAGAGCCGTGCACAGTTGAAAGAATTAAAGCAGGACTTAGCCGATGATATCATATCTGAATCAGACTATTTAGAACTGAAGGCCATCATTCTTAGTGCCGTCAAGTCAAACGCTCGTAGCAAGAATGCAACCCTCCCAGAATCCAGCCTAGATTTCTTAATATATATGAACTTTATGAAATGCCCCTTAAGATAGTCAGCCAGCACCATATTTCTTATCGCAGGGTGATTCCATAAGAAAAAAAGTCCAGCCAGCTTTTCTCATCAACTTGGGTACCCACCCCCCCCCCAAAGGCTGGCTGGTTCCTTAACGTCGAGGTTCCTTAAAGGTGAGTGATTACTGTACGGGGCACCCGGCGATGAACCAACGACATTCCGGTCACTCATGATCATTTTGGAAGCATTTCAAACAAAAAACAAAAAAATAAAAAATTTGGAAGGAGTGACTTCTTCCAATTCAGAGCGTTCGTCGTTAAAAGGTGACTGCGCTTCACGCAGGCGTAAGGGAAGTTCGCACGAAGGATTTCTGCGACCACCTGTGCTTCATGCTGGCTGGGGATGTTTCCCCAGGGGAAGAGGCCACGCCAGAGGTGCAGGTTGCCAACTACTGCAAGAGGGCTGCCGTGGAGCAGCTGGGCACGGGACCAGTGCATCGTTTATTCGATTTGCATCACCAGGAGGAATTGGAGTGCAATCATGGGGACATGTTCGACACTGACCTAGCCGAATTGGTGACCGACTCTGGAAGGCTAGCAAGGGCAGCTTGGAAAGCGCTGAACCTGGTGCGACCTACACGAGGCACGCATGGCGAAGGAAGCCCCGCTGTATACAGCAATGAGTACGTCGAAGGCGAACGCATCTTGAAGCCTGAGAAGGTGGACACCAGGGTGTTGAGCAAGCGGTTCTTCTCGCAAGCTCGAGAGGAAGGCATGGTGTGCTATGAGCCATATGGAGGCCTTTGTGCTGGTCTGGAGATGTTGCTCCGCAGTGGCATGAAGGTGGATCGATACCTGTATCAAGACATATCACCGAGCAGTCAGACAGTGGGCAGAGCCAGGTGTACGGCGTTGCTGCGACGATATCCTGACCTCATCTCGCCCAGTGCAGTAGAATTTGGGGCCCTACCCCAAGATCTGCGCGACACGACGAGCGCCGACTTCATACGGGCAGGAGCTCTTCGAGGATGCCAGTGGGTCATGGTGTGTGGGTTTCCATGCCAGGATCTCTCCCCTGCTGGAACGCTTACAGGCCTGGATGGCAGGCACAGCAAATTATTTTATGAAGTGATTCGGCTTCTGTCCACGCTGCAGCAGCTACAGCAGCAGAGGCCCCCAGGATACATCCTGGAGAACGTGTCCCCATTGTCGCACAGACCAGGGACCAAGATCAGGGACGAGGTATTCCCGTACATTGCCAGCGTCATTGGCCGACCAGTGTCCTTTGACGCAGCACAAGCAGGCGCTTACGCACATCGATTGCGAGCGTATTGGAGCAACCTGTTCCAGATCCACCAGTTTCGCTCCGTGATGAGCAAGGTGGCGAGACCAGAAGGACGAGTCGTATCGTCAATCCTGTGCAAGGGCTGGCAGCCCAGACCAGTGATAAGAACAGACCGCGCGCCTCACTACGTGGTGAACGTGGTGGGAGAACCGCTAAGGGCTCTTCCCACCATCATGGCGACGCAAGGGTCGAGAGCATTCAGAAGAGCAAGGATGGGCACCGTGGTGCGCAACCAGGACGATGAGAACATCGAGGAAGAATCCCGAGAGGTGAACCTCGACGAGAAGGCGCGAGCTATGGGCTACAGCGCAAGTGAGCTACGCATGGCCGATGGCCTGAACGACGTGGAATTGGCAAGCATTCTGGGCCTGGCCATGGATCGCAGGGCTATGGAACTGCTTATGGCGGTCGCAGAAGCAAGCAGGAAGGGGCTTCCTCACAGCGAGGAGTCCCCAGAGGCGGAGAGTTCCCCAGGACAGCCTATCGCTGTAGACAACAACTGGGCAGACCACGCGAGGTCGGACCTTCAGCAGAGGCAAGCTTTGCTGGCAGAATGGGTTGAGAATTCGAACGCATATACTCAGCAGGTGGCGAAGACCATGAGTCACCGTGACTGGGAAGAGAAGCTGCAGATAATGTGCTCACAAGGGCAGAAAGGTGCAGAAGGAATTGGGGCTCAGCGATAGAAGGCTGGAACCAAGAAGAAGAAGAAGAAGAAGAAGAAGGAGTGGCAGCTCTACGTCATCGAGCACGAGCACGAGAGCCACTTCGTGAAGGAGGGCGCAACTCCAGCAGCGCGCGTTGACGTGCCTGCTTGGAGTCCGCCTGCCAAAGATGTGGAGATGAGACTCCCCAGGTTGGCGTGTACCACCAGGTTCGCGGACTTGATGGCCAGTGTAGCCGAACAGCAGGTCGACCGTGATAAGCATCGAGATGTGCATGACGACGCATGGTGCCTCAGATGGTTGAAGTCCAATGGCAGCGTGAGGTTGCCAGAGGATGAAGTTCGTCGTGTGAGGAGACGCGCAGCGCGACATCGATGGGATGAGGCAACGGACGAGATCTACATGATCACGCTGTCAGGCAAGGAAGTGAGAATACCCAAGCCTGCTGACCGTCTTGCACTGGTCAAGGAATACCATTCCAGAACTGGCCATTGGGGCATAAGACGCACGCAGCATCTTCTGTGGCAGCGCCATTGGTGGGCCGACCTGAAGAAGGACGTTGAGGCTGTGGTCACTCAGTGTGAGACCTGTCAGCGCGTGAAAACTCACTATGCAAGAGAGGAGGCGTGTTTGTCCCCCCTCGAGATTGTGTCATTCATGTATCGTTGGTCGCTGGACCTGGCATGGCCTTCGAGGAGACAGACCAAGGCGGGCAACAACAGGGTGCTCATCATGACCGAGCACTACACCAGATTCATAGTCTGTGTGCCCATTCCCGACAAGGAGGCGAGGACCATTGCAGCGGCATTTCGCAGTCATGTCCTGGCTGTGTTCGGTGCGCCAGCAGAGTGCTTGGTGGATGGAGGCAAAGAGTTCGAGGGCGAGTTCAAGCAGCTATGCAGAGACTGTCTGATAGACAGGCGAGTCACCTCGCCAGACTCACCAGAAGGCAACGGGCTCACCGAGCGGGTGGTGCGCACGATGAAGTTTTGCTTCAAGAAGATCGCCTTGGAGAAGGGCCTCGACTATGAGTGGGACGAACAGCTCTGGCCACTCGTGCTGAGCTACAATGCAGCACGCCAAGAGTCCACAGGAGTAGCGCCGTTCACGTTGCTATTTGCCCAAGAAGCAGTGGTGCCGCCAGATCTGAAGCAAGCGCCCAGCATGGACTTCAGCCCAGAGGTCAAGGATGACAAGGACGCTCGGGTCAAGGACCTCCTCCTGAGAGCAGAGGTGGTGAAGCGACTAATGGTGCACGCTGGTTGCAGCCTGGAGGTTGCACAGCATCGGGACACTCTACATTACGAAGGAAGAAGGGGTGGTGGCATTGAGCCTAAGCCACACCAGTTTAAGGTGGGTGACTTTGTCTACATCAGACAGAAGCCTCGCAGCGGCATGGAAGTCGCGACCAAGTCTGCCATTCTGAAGCTGGTCAAGATACAGCGAGATGGTGTTGTGGTGCTTGAGGACGCCACCAAGTTAAGAGAGAAGAGCACCGTGCAGAGCATCGCGCCATGTCACCTGCAGGTGAAGGACCAGTATGACTGCAGTGCAGCCGTTCCCAGCAAGCACCTTGCATGTGAAGTGTGCAGGAAGACTGATGGGGAAGCAGAAATGTTGTTGTGCGACGCATGCAACAGGGGGTACCACTTGTGGTGTCTTACCCCAGCACTGGATGAAGTACCAGAAGGCGAGTGGCTATGTCCTAGGTGCTCAGGCACGGGGATGCAAGCTGCTAACGCTGAGGTGCAGACCCAGGAAGCCAAGAACTCTTGTGTCCTGGAGGACAGATTGGGGATGAAGGAGCAGCAATTGAATGAGAAGCTGTCCTCAGACATGCGCCTGCTGCCAGCAGACGTGGGTCCCCGTCGCGTGGTGAAGGGAGACAAATTTCAGCCATGGCATGCTATCTCATCAAGGGAGATGCTATTGGAGGAGAAGGACATGTTCCTCTGCGTGCCAGATCAGATTGATTGGGGCAGGCAGGACAAGCTCTCTGAGGCCGTGCAGATCTTCATGCCAGGGCAATGGAACGAAGGACATCGCACGGTGCTGAGCAAGAAGTACCGAGAACAGAAGGCAATGGCAAGGCAGCGGAGGGATGCACCTCGTGTGCCCGCTTTGTCTGAAGAAGAAGTTGAAAAGCGAGGAGAATTGAGACATATGACCAAGGCTCAGGTGCGAGAAGCTAGCGCGCTGCAGTGAGGGCTTGAACTGGTCATCACAGTGCCTTCCGAGGTGAGGCGCTTGGCGACAGAGGTGGACTGGAAGTCCATCGATGGCGTGTGGGACCCGTGGGCAGGCACTGGGGTCATCAGTGAGGTGATGGTGGAGCAGTGGCCGCAGTTGAGATTTATGAATAATGGCTGGAATTCTCAGCTGGGTTGGTCTGAGGCGCATGACGCGCTCCAGCCAGGTAACTATCGCGCATGGAAGGAGAAGTATGGTGTTTGTGATGCCGTGGTGACTTCGCCCTGGTTCGCAGCGCTGGATATCGCGTTCCCTTTGGCAGTTATGGCCAGTCGTGTGGTGGCATGTGTCCATGTTCCTTCTTACTATTTGACAGACATGACCGAGAGCAGAGCCGCGTACTTCAGACGATTGAGTCAGTCTGGACGCTTGCATGTGATTGTGCATCTGGAACATGGACCTATTGGCCGCAGATGCATGTGGGTTTTGGTATTCAAGAATCCTCTGGTCAGAGCCAGGATGTTACAGGGTGGAGAAGGTGAAGGCATTGGTATGTTCACTTTCAGTTTGGGCAAGTTCATGGCAGATGGTGATACGACCCAGTATGCTGAACAAGCCCATATTTGAGTCTGTGCTACTGCACGCAGCAGCTACAGATGGGGGATGTTGGAAATCTGGGCTTGCATGAAGGAGCTTAGTGTTCGATCTCAGAATATCAGAATTTAAAAATTTTTGTAGCTCTACGATCTTGTACTATGTTGAGATTGCTCGGACAGTTACCGACACCAGTGAATGTTAATGACGAACTTATGGTTATCCGCGAGTGTTAAGATTGCTCGGATCCGACAGTATTCGTACCATCATGTGCACACGTTTGCGACAGCTGTAACAAACGCCGGCTTCTCATGGTACCGCGCCGGGTTTGTCCAGCTGGTGACACGCGTGACAGAGGTGACAGTATGACAGGCTTCGCGAATATGACTGCCCGAGAGGTGCAGACCTGCCAGAGAAGATATGGTCATGATCGGGTGACCAAGAAATGATAAGATGAAGATGACAGTGACTACTCTGCCACTGACGTGTCAGTCAAAATGTGGTGAACGGTAACATTGTTAGTGCTGGCATGGAATAATGACTTTCCATTGGCCAGATGAAGATTTAGGGGCTAGAACCCGTTACAGTTTTGGGAAATGTGACAGAGCATTGAGATATAAGTAAGCTCTGACTGTAGGTCAGGCTAGTGGACTCATTATTATCTTGCCTTGCAAGAGTGCTAGGTGGCTGTTCGCGTGCCGGTGCTAGAGTGCTAAGATAGTTCTGCTCACAGCTTTGGATAATAATTCGTACTTTGTGTTATTATACCAACCTTTTATGAAAATATTTTACTGCTGTTTTCATCCTTTTTCATGTTGGAAATCTGGGCTTGCATGAAGGAGCTTAGTGTTCGATCTCAGAATATCAGAATTTAAAATTTTTGTAGCTCTACGATCTTGTACTATGTTGAGATTGCTCGGACAGTTACCGACACCAGTGAATGTTAATGACGAACTTATGGTTATCCGCGAGTGTTAAGATTGCTCGGATCCGACAGTATTCGTACCATCATGTGCACACGTTTGCGACATGGCCCGAGCTGGAGACAGTTACCCACGTCAGACAGTTCCTGGGCCTGGCGGGATACTACCGTAGATTCATTCACTGCTTCTCCGAGATCGCTCAACCCCTCACCCGGCTGACCAAGTCGGACGTACCCTGGGAGTGGGGTCCCATGCAGCAGTGGGCCTTCGAGGAGCTGAAGAAGGCCCTCACCTCAGCACCAGTACTCGCCTTACCCAACATCAAGGGTGCTGCAGACGGTACAGCACCTTTCGTGGTACAGACGGATGCCAACGGCATCGCCCTTGGGGGAGTACTGATGCAAGACAATGGAGATGGTCTTGGCCTGCGCGTGATAGCGTACGAAAGCCGCCAGTTCTCAGCCGCCGAGCAGAACTACCACACCGGCGAGCGAGAACTAGGTGCCCTGCACCACTGTACCACCGTCAGCTGGCGGAATTACCTCATCTTTACCAACTTCCGCATCCAAGGCGATCACCGCCCCCTTGAGTGGCTGATGGAACCTGGTAGAGAGCTCAGCCGCAGGCAGGCACGCTGGTACATGGATCTGGTGGAGGTGGGAGTCCCGCGCATGGAGTACATCAAGGGGGCACTACTGCTGGTACCAGACGCCTTGTCCAGAAGACCTGACTTCAAAGACAAGGACGTTCGCAAAGGGTTGAAGGAAGCAGGAGTGATTGACCCCACCTCGGACCTGCCGAAAGACCCACTGACGACACTGGAGTCTGAATGGTTCTCCAGCTCACCACCCGC
>LGRX02004894.1:0-30587 GCA_001247695.2 Cymbomonas tetramitiformis
CGGTCGAGTGACCCTTCAGGGCATGTGTTACATTGTTTTCGATGCACATGGCACCACGAGACCGAGTTTGGATTCATTGGCCATATCTCTATGACGGTCCGGTTTTTTTCAGCCTTGCGACCCACGTACGCGTAAGACCCAAACCCTGAGAGCCGGCCTGCATTTCGAACCTCCCCACCCTGCCCCCCCGCCAACCACCCCAAAAGTATTATTTCGCCACTCTTCTAGTGTGTTGGGACACCTCTCGCGCCGCACGAATCGAAGCGGTTCGCTCGCTACGCCCTGCTCCGTCAGCGCAACCATGCTCGGGCCACACCCCCTCCAATGCCCCCACCTACCACGGTCTACATCAACAACCTTTTGCACTAGAATTAGGGGTGTGCCGAGCCTCCATGTGGCAAGGCGCGGTAGTCCCACATCCCACCTGATGTCCTTCGTCATCCCCACCACGCATCTTGCCTTGGCCATCGAGCTACACGCCGCTACAACACGCCAACTGCACCCTACCTGTCGTCCCACCAATTCTGGGGGGTGGACCGTCATAGAGTTAGAGGTTATCGCGGCTATACATCCCGGATCAAGTTGTGGCTTCCCGCCGATCCGCTTCGGGCTTCCGCGGGCACGAAGCGGATCGCGGGATGCGGTACCACGCCATACCTTGGGTGTTTAAGCACACCGAGTTATGCTGAGGTGCCACACGAGATGCGTGAAGCCTTTCTTGCGTTCATTTCGTGGGGGCAGAATGTTCAGATGACGTACGTTGACCCGAGCGTTGACCCGAGCGGAACTCCCCGGATGTCCGCGCCTTCCATGCACCTCGGTTGATGGGAGGCGGTGGCAGCCGGAAACCCACCTTCTCGTATCTATATGAAGGGTTGTGCACGCTCAAACCCATCTCAACTCGCAAGGAAGGCTTCAAAACAGATTATTCATCAGTTTTTGCTGGATGTGACACACCGACAGTTTAATCTGTCACTTGTCACTTCCTAAAGTAGGTTGGGTGACCGTCACCAGTCTATGTTCGGATAAACGTGACCTCCCCCGACGTAATTTACGCGTAAACACGTGTTTCCAAGGTTTTGAGATTTACGCGTAATGCGTAATGCGTAATGCATTATGTAGAAATAGCATTACCGTACAACCGGGACATAATCGTACAATAAACCCTATAATATCGACATTTCTTATTACTTATCTACGGCAGTTATGTGCCGTAATAACTTACACACAAGACACAACTTAGGCCCCCTACGTGCCTCAACATAGAACATACGGAAGCACACAAGTTCTCGAGTGCGAAACACCGAAAAGACAAGTCAGGTGGAGTGGTGGACAGCAACTACTAGCCAATACAGTCAAGTTGATTCATACGCTGGTGCATTGCAATACTATATTCAATTCTGCGGAATTACGAATATGCTATCTACAACCATCTGCAAAATTATTTACATGTAATAACAAAGAAGAGTCGTGGCACTCTGGTGCATACACCTAAAGTGCATGATAGTAAGCTTACGTTTGTAGCAGTGTGCATTGATGCAGTCAACCTAACGGAAGTAACGGAAGTAACGGAAGTACCGAACAAGTGAAAGGAACAGGTGCATGAATCGCGCGCCCAGAGGCTACAAACACACGAATGGGCTCCACCTTTCAGGCACCACACGCCTAGCATATTGCTCTTGAATCCTAGCACTACGCTGGGTCCCAAATACCACCCTTGCAGTGTGGTTTGTGGTACACGTAAAATCGTGCCAAAATCAAGATTCGCGTAATTTACGCGTAAACACGTGTTTCCGACGTTTTGAGATTTTCGCGTAACGCGTTTATCCGAACATAGTCACCAGTAGTCGGGAAACTCCCGTTAGTATTTATCTCTCTTTTATCAAGCTGACTTTCACAGTTCTAATTCCGTAACCCTTAACTCAGGGTTTATCGCGCTAGTTAGAAATATATTACCGCCGAACTATATATCCACCAGGTTTGGCCCCATGTACGCTTTATTTAGCCACTGCGACGCCGCCGGGATGATTGGCTAAAGCCGGACGCTTGGGATGGAGTGAGGCGCTCCGCGCGTGGGAGTACCGGCAGTCGCGGGTATGGCCTAAGTTTTGTGGGTTGATTTACGGCGAGCTGTAGGCCTTTGAGGACATTTTTCTACGGGACTTAACGTTGGATTGGTTTACGTATTCTGGTTGGTCACCACACCGTTTCGTATCGGCCGCCATCTACCACACGACTTCTCGGAATTCCTGCTCTCTCACGGCAGCCGTATCGACGACCCACCACATTTCTTGGCCGCCCAGGACTTCCGCATTTTCACGCCATCTTTGCCTCACTCCACCCCTACAGTCTACTTCATCATGGTTGCATCCACTAGATCTACGGCTAGCATGGCAAATCGCCGCCGCACGTTGAGCACAATTTTTGACTCCGTTGCTGCCAGGCATGCCAACACACCCGCGACTCCGCCAGCAGCACAGCCGCCCGCTAATTCGGCAGGGGCTGCGTTTTTGGCCTCGGTACGTACGTTACAACGAGAGCACTTCGACATGAAGGTCTCCAAGCACGTGCAACGCAAGTTGTTCGAGGGCAAGATTGGCAGATTTTCCGGTACGGAACCAGCGAATCACACGCGGCGGCCCTCTTCACGAGGATGGTCTCCGCGCTGCAGACAGCATTCGTCACTGAGGACATCGGGTTCGCTCCGCTCTTCACGCTGGACGACGCTACCTTGGCCGTCCGCGTGGAGGCGAACAACTTGTTGTTCTCCACGCTCGAACTGCTAATCGACCCCTCGTCGCCCGCAGCGGACTGGATGGACTCGTCCCACGCCAGCTTCCCGGCAGACGGTAAGCGTCTTCTGCTCGAGTTCGCCCGTCGGATGATCCCGATTGGTGAGGGTCAGCATGCAAGGAATATCGTGGGGTCGATGTGCGCCTACGTGGCGCAAGGGTCCGCGCATGTGTTGTGCTTCAGGGAGCACCCGCACGCCAAACCGGTGTACTACATCTTCGAGGATCATACGCTGTGTTTGCGATGGCACACTCAGTTTACGGATGAGTACCTCATGCGGGACGACCGCAAGTTCACGCAGATGGTGTGGGGGTCCAAGCAGGTGGCGGCTCCATGGGTGTTGGCAGCGCTGGAATCCCTTGAGGCGCGCCTTTCTCCAGCGGCTGCGCCGCCCGCGCTTCAGGCTCGAGTGGCGGTGAGACCTGAGCACATGGACGAGATGTGGACGAGAAATGTGGACGAGGTCCGCGACCGCCCTGCACGTCAGCAGCGCCAGCCGTCTGGCAGTGTGGCTGAACGAGAACCGAGGGCGAGCACTGGTGCGCGCATATCTGCTCCTTCTGCTGGCCGCCGTGGGGCTACCCCTCGTGTCGTACCCGCGCCGCAAGCATCCCGGCCGCCGGCCAACCTCACCTCACGGTGCCCGCCTTCCCCGCGTTCGCCGCCTTCTCCGCATTCAATACTGTATGCACTATGCAGTGCTGTGACGGAGACATTTGAGGACCACACGCAACGACGACGCGAAACGCAACGACAACGAGCGCGTTTTCATCAGGGCTTCCCGGGCGCAGCGGGAGGGCGGCCCTGCTGAGCGACGCGCTGTGGCCGTGGGCTGCCGGCACAGGCAGTCCGCATAAGGCCGGGTGTCCTGCGGGCGTGTATCTCGCTTGCAGGCAGTGCAGTGGTTTGGTGGTGGCTGGGACGAGGTCCCGTGCCCGTGGTCGCCATTTGGGCGATGTTGGGAGCAGTGACGTGGCACCTGTCGTGGTGCCTTTTTCAGGTCTGGTGGAGGCGCTGCGTAGTCTCGCTCTGGGACTCGCTGCAGATATGGTGGTCGATTGCTCGGCGTTATCCCCGTCGTGCGCACTATGACGTTTGGGCCCTATGGGCCCTCGCCTATGTTTGGTACGTTGGGCTCCTTATCATGCGCACTACGGGTGTCTATGCCGGAGTGCGCCGCGTTCATGCGGGAGATTGGACAGTGGTGCCCCTCCGGGGGATGGTCATTTCCCTGGCGTGCTGGTCGCGTTGCGCTGCGGCCATCCTCCTCGTGATCCTCGCCTGGCTCTGGGTCTGCGCTGGTATTCATGCCGAGGACATGGCGCACCACACTTCTCATGCCGTGGACAACCCTCTGGGCGTGCATGACGGCCGAGGTGGTCAGGGGTGGACTGTTCCATCCTTGCGCTGGTCCCAAGTTTTCTTGCTGGGCCGTGTACACCTGCCCGCTCTGCCGGCCAGGTTGGATAAACCTCGCTTTGCGGCGCGCTGGGCGCAGCTTCGGCGCAATCTTCAGCTACATCGCGTCGCGCAAGCCGCCTACCTGGCGCTTGTCCTTGCACTGGTGGTCTTTACTGCTGCTGGTGGGAGTTCTCGCTTAACGCACGGGGGGTGGAGAGTCATGGCGTGCTTCTTCGCTTCGAACCCGCCGGTAGCCGCAGTGCGGTTCAACAGAATTTTGCGATTTTTTCTGCTTTTGTGCGGAATCTTGTGGGTCGCTGGCAAGCTGACGGAGAGTATGCCTGTGCATGGTGCCATGCCACCCACACAGAGTGCCTGGGGTGCGTCGCCCTGCACTTCTTGGGAGGCTCAGCAATCGTCGAGGCAATGGGAGCCGGGCTGGGAGGTCAACGTCGCGGAGCAGGATGAGGTCTTGCCGTACACCGTGCTGGACGAGCTTCAGCCTCTGGGTGACACGACTGTGACCAAGGACGAGGCAGCGTGGCTCGACACGGAGCTCAATGCCACGTTTGGAGGACATCCTGACTTCAAGAAGGAGCACTGGGAGGAAATGCGAGCTGTTCTTCGCAGATGCAAGAGCACTTTCGCCAACAGCCCTCATGACCTGACATGCTACAAGGGCAAGGCAGAGCATAACACGTTCTCCATCCCTTTCATAGACGAGTCCAAGGCTGCTTACCAGAGACCCAGGAAGTACAGCCCGGGCGAACAGGAGATCATTGACATCCACTGCAAGGAATTGCTGGAGTATGGCTTCATAGAGCCTGCCGCCAAGCATTGCAGACATGCGAGCAACGTCGTCGTGGCTGGCAAAAAGGATCATGAGACTGGCCTGTGGACCCAGACGCGCTTCTGCGTGGATCTCAGGGGCGTCAACCGACACTCTCTCAAGGACAACACTCTGCCACATCGGCCAGAGGAGCTTTATCAGAAGGTTGCGAAGGCCAAGTTCAAGACTACGCTGGATGCCACCAAAGCCTTCCACCAGATTCCCATGGCTACGGAAGAGGACAGGAGCAAAACGGCGTTCTGGTGGAAGAACCAGTTGTACCAATACACCTCGATGCCCTTTCGTTGGGGCTGCTGGAGCAACATCTGCGTTTGTAAGGATCATGGACTACGAGTTACGTCACCTGCAGCATTGCACGGTGGCATACGTCGATGATGTAGTGGTCTACACGGACTCCACGCCTGAGCAGCATCTGAAGGACGTCGAGGACGTGTTGCGCACGTTGGGAGACGCTGGCATAAGACTGCACGCAGGCAAGAGTACCTTCGGTGCAGCCACGGTGGACTTTCTGGGTTATCGCATTGGGCACAACTCCATCGGCGCGCAGGAAGCAAAGTGCAAGGCCATCCAGGAACTTCCGAGGCCCCAGGACAAGACTGGGCTCCGTTCCATCTTGGGCATGATGAACTACTATAAGGACTTGGTGGGTGAGCCAGGGGGGCCGAATTATTCTGAGATGGCCCGCCCTCTCAACGACCTGCTCAAGAAAGAGATTACCGATATCAAGGGAGCTTGGGGGAAGGAGCAAGACCAAGCGCTTCAGGACCTGAAGGACTCGCTCTGCTCTGGGAGATGTCTGAGGCCTATCGATTATGACAGGCCCCTCATATTGTACACCGATTGGAGTACCTATGGCATTGGCGCAGTGCTGGGCCAGAAGGACGACGATGGGAAAGAATACATCTGCATGGCAATCAGTCGTTCCTTGAGCAAGACAGAGAGGCAGTACGCTAGCTTCAAAGGTGAGATGCTTGCAGTGGTGTGGGCAGTGCGTACGCTGAGGCAGTACTTGCATGGCGTCCACTTCACGCTGGTGACGGACCACTCGCCACTCACCACCTTGATGGAGAAAGCGGAACTTCAGGGGCAGCACCTACGGTGGGCTATCAGCCTGCAGGAGTTCGACTTCACGGTGCAATATCGCCCGGGGGCTAAGAACAGCAACGCCGACGTGCCATCTCGCTACCCACTACCATCCACGACAGACGAGACTGGAGCAAGGCATGAGAGAGAAAAGGTGACTGCGCTTCACGCAGGCGTGTGGGAAGTTTACACGAAGGACTTCTGTGACGGCTTGTGCTTTATGCTGGCTGGAGACACTTCCCCATGGGAAGAGGCGACGCCAGAGGTGCAGGTTGCCAACTACTGCAAGATGGCCGCCGTGGAGCAGCTGGGCACGGGACCAGTGCATCGCTTATTCGATTTGCACCATCAGGAGGAATTGGAGTGCAATCGCGGGGACATGTTCGACACAGACCTACCCGAGCTGGTGATCGACTCTGGGAGGCTAGCGAGAGCGGCTTGGAAGGCGCTGAGCTTGGTGAAACCCACACGAGGCACGCATGGCGAAGGAAGTCCCGCTGTGTACAGCAATGAGTACTTTGAAGGCGAACGCATCTTGAAGCCTGAGAAGGTGTACACCAGGGTGCTGGACAGGCAATTCTTCTCGCAAGCTCGAGAGGAAGGCGTGGTGTGCTATGAGCCATGTGGAGGCCTCTGTGCTGGCCTAGAGATGTTGCTCCGCAATGGGATGAAGGTGGATCGGTACTTGTATCAAGACATATCACCGAGCAGTCAGACAGTGGCCAGAGCCAGGTGCACGGCGTTACTGAGACAATATCCTGACCTTATCTCGCCCAGTGCAATAGAGTTTGGGGCCCTACCCCAAGATCTGCACGACACGACGAGCGCCGATTTCATACGAGCAGGAGCTCTTCAAGGACGCAAGTGGGTCATGGTGTGCGGGTTTCCATGCCAGGATCTCTCCCCTGCTGGAACGCTTACAGGCCTGGATGGCAGGCACAGCAAATTATTTTATGAAGTAGTTCGGCTTCTGTCCACGCTGCAGCAGCTACAGCAGCAGAGGCCCCTAGGCTATATCCTGGAGAACGTTTCCCCGTTGTCGCACAGACCCGGGACCAAGATCAGGGACGAGGTGTTCCCATACATTGCCAGCGTCATTGGCCGACCAGTGTCCTTTGATGCAGCACAAGCAGGCGCCTGCGCACATCGATTGCGAGCGTACTGGAGTAATCTGGTCCAGATCCACCAGTTTCGCTCTGTGATGAGCAAGGTGGCGAGACCAGAAGGACGAGTTGTATCGTCAATTTTATGCAAAGGCTGGCAGCCCAGACCAGTTATGAGAACAGACCGCGCGCCACACTATGTGGTGAACGTGGTGGGAGAACCGCTGAGGGCTCTTCCCACCATCATGGCAACGCAAGGGTCGAGAGCATTCAGAAGAGCGAGAATGGGCACCGTGGTGCGCAACCATTCCGATGAGGACACCGAGGAGGAATCCCGAGAAGTGAACCTCGACGAGACGGAAGGCGCGAGCCATGGGCTACAGCGCAAGTGAGCTACGCATGGCTGATGGCCTGAACGACGTAGAATTGGCGAGCATTCTGGGCCTGGCCATGGATCGCAGGGCTATGGAACTGCTGATGTCAGTCGCAGAAGCAAGCAGGAAGGGGCTTCCTCACAGCGAGGAGTCCCCAGTGGCGGAGAATTCCCCAGGACAGCCTATCGCTGTAGACAACAACTGGGCAGACCACGCGAGGTCGGACCTTCAGCAGAGACAAGCTTTGCTGGCGGAATGGGTTGGAAATTCGAACGCATATACTCAGCAGGTGGCGAAGACCATGAGCCACCGCGACTGGGAAGAGAAGCTGCAGATAATGTGCTCACAAGGGCAGAAAAGTGCAGAGGGAATTGGGGCCCAGCGGCAGAAGGCTGGAGGAACCAAGAAGAAGAAGAAGAAGGAGTGGCAGCTCTACGCCATTGAGCAGTATCGCCAGAGGCACAAGAGCCACTTCGTGAAGGAGGGCGCAACTCCAGCAGCACGCGCCAACGTGCCTGCTTGGAGTCCGCCTGGTAAAGATGAAGGAATGAGAGTTCCCAGGTTGGCATGTACCACCAGATTCGTGGACTTGATGGCCAGTGTTGCTGAACAGCAGGCTGACCGCGACAAGCATCGAGATGTGCATGACGATGCGTGGTGCCTCAGATGGCTGAAGTCCAATGGCAGTGTGAAATTAATAATATAATATAATAAAACATTTACGTCGATGAGTAAGGCAATGCCTTCGGAACGATCTACTCGAGTCTGTTCCCCTCATACATGACAGTCTGCAAGGCAGGAAGCATTCCACAGAGCATGGAAGCATGGGTGACAAGGCACTAATTAAGCGTGTCCGCCACCAGCGTCGGAAAAAACATCAGAGGGCCGCGGAGCTGATGCACGATGGTGATGGAAGCGGAGTGGGCGGTGGTGGTGATGAAGTGAAAAAGCCCACGGGTGCTCCGGCCCCTGGGCCAGTGGTAACCCCGCAGAGCCGGAGCCCTACGGGGCCCTAGCCCCATGGGGGCTGGGGGAAGGGTGGGGGTTTACATAGTTGCCTAGCATTTCCCCTGCGGCCTTTACCACCTCATTTTCTTTCCTATTTTTTGTGCATAGTTCTTGAATGCTGGGCGCTTCCTCTATGGTGCCACTTTCAGGTATGACTCCCGTTTCATGTAATATAGATCTTTCCCTCGCATGACGCCTACACATCCTAGACAATTTTTTCAAAAGTGTTTTCACCCCACGGTGTGGAACCCCGATCCCTTTCAAAACCTTGCCAAAACCCTCTGGTAAATACCCCATGATAGCAAGTTCCTCTGGCCACTCAACCGCATTAAGAAATGGGGTTCCTCCTGCATTCCCGTGCTCGCCATCCAGGTGTGCTCCAGGGTACTGGTCTCGTTGCTCCCCATTATTCCTGCCCCCAACCCACGGGCATAAACGGGGCGGCAACAGACAATCTCTCTCATTAAGGGCTTGCTCAATCATGTCCGGGTGCAGGCCCGTTTCTTTGAGCAGTTTAGGGGTAATCTTTTTATGCGGAACTACATTAAGGAACCATTGAAGCAGCTTATATTGCAGTTTATCATTGTCAAGTTTCTTACTAACGGGGCATCCCATGCTCTCACTATCCATGGACATTATGACTACATCTGAGTACTTATCTTTGTAACATCCCTCCCCTGGCATTGTGTAGGGTCCTTTGCCTGACCAGTAATCATGTGGGATGAACGGTATGGTCCCCCTTGGGTATTTGAAGATTAACTTAAAACCTTTTTCTGTCCACTTTTTGAGGTTCTTTGGAGATAGTGGCAGAATCCAAATTCCTTCGAATCCTTCTGAAGTCCTGGCCGCCTCTAAGCCTCGGGACAGTGTCTGCATAACAGCAGATGCTTCTCTAAGGACACCACCATCAAATGGTGGGTTTCCATAGACCTTTTTTTCCTTTTCCAGTAACACTATTGATATATGCATCTCTTGCAAGTCCATCACATCCTATTTCTCCTTTGTGGCAAAAGGGTCTCAGCGCCTCTTTCATTGCTGCCGTGGGAATGCACCTTCTTGATTTGATTCCTGGGTGTGAATTTACGGGGTTACAGAAAAGTTCACATCCGTCCTTTCCTAAGCCTCTCTCATCTATGATGATGTCTAATAAATCTCTTCTTATTGCATAACAATTCTTCGGGTCGCCCGACTCAGTATTACACGCTATAAGCGCTGAGTGGATATCATTGGCCCGTTGTGTGTAATTACTGATCGATGTCTGGGGTGTATCAGTTGTCAGCCTGTGCCACTCAACTAACTTCCAGAATTCTTTCTTTTTGATGTACTGTAGGTCTTGGAAATTGTGACACCCATCGTTGTTTATGCCGGTGGGTGCAGCAGCTACTGCAACAGTACCTTTCCTGGTATTTGATAGTCTGTACATGCTAGCCTCTGGAAGGGCAGCAAGCGGTTTGGAGGCTGTTAGGTCCCTGTCTATTTCTGCTAGGGGGGAAAACTCAGCAGCTCTGGTGGTGCCACCCCTTGTGTTTCTGCCTTCGATTATCAATCTCGGGTCTCCTGCAGTGGCTTTTTTAATGGTATCTTTTATTTCCTCCTGTTGGCTTTCTCTTAACTGATGTAGTTCATTTCCTTCTCCTGGGCAGTTCAGTTGGATATGTTTATAGGTGCACAGTGATGTTGTGCCACACCTCTGGCAGATCGGGCTTTCTCCTATTCCCATCCTGTGTGCTCTATGTGGGGATGCTTGCAGGCCTGTGAGTTCTCTGCACCTGTAGGCCGTGAAATACTTAGATGCAATTTTTGATATATCCTTGATTGGCTTCACTTGGTTTTCCTCCAATAGTCTGAGTGCTCTGCCTTGTCCATTCATGTCTTTCCATTTCTTGTGATGGCTCAATCTTTGGAGCCTCCTACTAATATGATTCCTGATGCCTCCTGTTACGGACTGTTCATGAAATAGGAGGGAAAAGTCTAAATCTCCGTCTTCATCGAATCTAAGTTGTCTTCCGCTGTATCTAAATGCCGCTCTTTTGGCCGTTCTGTCTACTTTGTCATGGAGCCTATCGTTATTGTGCCCTCTAATCCATTTAACCCTTAAACCGTTTCCTGGGTCATATATGACCCAAGGGTACCTAAAATTGATTTATGAAGCCGTCTAAAATCCAAAAATGCTTTTGAAAACAGTTTTGAAAAGGTCTCCCTTATGCGCATCAAACTGCGTGCCCAATGTCCCTCAAAACTGTCGCATGCTTCCAAGCTCGAACGATGAAGAGTGTGAAAATCGTTTGACACAACACACGGTTATGGTTTGCGCGTATAAATACGCATGTTCAACCCTATTTAGGACACGTTACATCTTCAACACATAGCTAGGCGTTATGCAAAACATGCTAGGGTCATGATTAGGGTTTACACGGGGCAGTGAATACGCATTCAGCGCCGCAATGCGTGAGATATACATTCATTGGTGACATCGCACTTTCACTCGATGCTCAATTTTGAACAATGCAGTACGATGCGCCTTTGAAATACGTTTCAAGTGGTATGCTCAAAACGCAAATCGGCCTTCGTATGCGGCGGGTATATGGAAAACATTGACTTCAACCAAAACCAAAAATAGTTATGACGGTTTAGGGGTTAATAAGAAGTTTCTCTTGTCCTGTTGTGTTGTAAAATCCTAATTCTTCCAAAATCAGTCTAATGGCTACCAAGTCCCTTCTGTTTGGCTCTTGCATAAGGTCCCTGACATTTAAGGTTCCAGGGTCACGGTTTACAGCATTGATAGTTGCCATGGGATCAATTACATGGGTAAGGGGAACCAAGGTGTTCAGGATTTCATGCTTCCGATCTTGAAGTAGCTTTCTGAGACCCAAAATTTCTGCGGTGGTGGAGCTAGGTTTATGGATGTTATCTATGATTCCTGCTGTAGGTGAGGTGATAGGCGTCTCCCTTGGAATGGTGTGTTTGCTCATAAATGGTGTTGTGCCTCCGTCTTCAAATATCATGTATGCTGCTCCGCAACTTGCATAAGATGAGCTTTTGTAGAGCGATCCGTCACTTGCAAAATCAAAGCTAACCCTATGATCCGCACTGTCGTGCATGCCCTGTTCCTCATCTTCTGATGCACTCGGGCAGCTAAATTCACCGTTCTCCGCTGCACATGAGTTGTTGCACCTTGTTCTGAAAAGGTCTTTGAGCCTATTTTCAACATAAGCTAAGTATATCTCGGCTCCCAAACCTTCTCCTGTGTTGATCCTTGCTGTACTGTTGGAATTCATTCTCAAAATGTTTTGGTCCACCGGCATCAAGGTTGTACCATCTTGCAGTATCTGATACTCGTTAACTAGTAAAGCCTTCAGTCCTGTTTTGTCCAGTCTGTATATCCCTTCTTGATCCTTGGTGTACTGTTTCAATTGTAAGGTACCTAAGCCTGTGTCAAGCCTCTGGACTTTGACTAGCTCTATCCCTTCCTGGCCCACTCCTGTCCCTTTCCAGCACATCATACCCTCTTCCGGAGCTTGTGGAGTGTCTCTGTATTTAGATTTAACCTTTCGCAGCTCTGCTTCTGAATCATCACATATAACTTCTGTCTGAAGGGCTGAAAACCATGCCGGGGGTTCTGTTCCTTGCAGACTATGCTTTGCCCGTAGTTCTTCCCAACTAAGCATAAGCCCTCCACATGGCTGAAGAAAGGAACCCATGTATCTAAGGTTCCGTGTTGCCACTAACATACTTATCTTCTCATACACAGGTTTCGGGAGTGACGAGTAAAGGAAGGTCTGTAATTCCTCGTAATCCTGAAGAGTGGAATGCTTTGTGTCAATAGAGTAGCCATATTTTGACAGTATGTAGCTCACCCTTTTGAACCAGTTCCCACTCTTGTCTGTGGCTTTTTTGAAGGGAAGGTGGTGGGATAAGGGAAAACCCTGAATTTTGAGTTCCCTTGCTTCTCTCTCCATGACATAACTTGCCATTCTGCTCCATGTGCTACTGTTTTCTCTGTACAGGTGTGCATTTGGTGTGCCGTGTAGGCCGTGTATGATCTGGTCACTCCAATATTCGAATTCTGTTGTGTTGCATAATGTGATTAAGGTTTCCGAGATGCATGTAGCATAGGCAATGCCTGTTACGCTGTCAATCCCCAGTCCTCCTAGTGCGGCCGGTGTCCAAACTAATTGATGGTTTGTGTCTCTGGGACAGTTTAAATATCTCAGGACGAAGTTTGCTATGGTGCCATCTATTTCTTTTGCTACATTATGTGTTTCCGTGCAGATAATCGATGTAACTTTCAAAGGATATGTCATTCTTGGTACAACAACCGCATTGATTATGTAGCGGAGCTGGTTCAAGTTCAAGGTTTGTGTTTGAACAGACAGTAAGCTTTGGGTGAGCTTATCCATAAGCATCTGCTTTTGGTGTTCCCATCCGCCATCTAGCGCAAACCAAACCCCTAGATATCGGTTTGCTTCAGTTCTGTTGCTATATTCAAGATATGTAGGGGTCTTGGGTGGAAGCCATTCAGACCATATGTTGGGCCCTTCCTCTCCCTCTTCGACTTTCAGCATACCTCCGGACATGAGTTTCTTTTCCAATCCGGTATTCCTTTCATCTGCTTTCCCCCTCTGTCTAATGGATTTCCTGTGAGAGTATTTCGATTTTTTAGCATTAATGGGAATCCCTATGAACCTCATGAACTCATTGATCACCCCGAGCATGTCCTGTACTTCCTCTCTTGATTTCCCTATCAAGATAATATCATCACAGAAAAATCTGGCAAAGATGTTGGGCGGTGAGTTCATGTTCAACCATTTCCTGTTCTTCTGGGGTGATGTTGCTCCCGGGTTTCTGGTGGCATCTCTCGGTTTCTCTAGAGCATACCCGTAGGTCTGTTTCATGGGGTTCTTACCGTTTGCCCTTTCTGCCAGCCAGATGGCTAGAATGTCCATAATTGCCACAAACCTGAGGGGACTTAGGACTTCTCCTTGAGGCACCCCGCATTCGAGCATCCATTCATCTGTCATGCCTTCAGATGTGAGGACTGATCGTGATGCTTCGGATGTGATGTCCGAAATGATTGTGATAATGTTTTCGGGCAGTCCTATTTTCTCAAGTGCTAGCTTGCTCATCCAAAATTCTGCTCGGTCAAAGGCTTGTTTAAGGTCCAAGTAGACAACATGCAGTTCCTTGTCGAATCTGTTAGCGTCGGAAATAACTTCATTTAGGACTTGCAATGAATCTTCAATGTTTTTATTGGGTAGGAAAGCATCTTGAATTGGGAAGAGGACTGGATGTTTGGATAAGGCCTTCTTTATTCTGTTTGCAATGATGGAGTTAAACAACTTCATGCCTGTTTCCAGCATGGTGAGTGGCCTGGAATTATCTGATGTGCATGGTTTGTTTGGATCTTTGGGGATTGGCTGAATGAAGCCTGCTTTAGCTAATTTTGGAAAGGAGCCTGTTCTCAAGATGTTGTTAAACATTTCGAGTATGAGTTCCTGGAGGTTTTGGGGTCCCTGTATCCATTGTGCATAATGCATTCCTGATGGGCCTGGGGCTGTGGATACTCCACATGATCCATAAACTGCCTCCAGCTCCCTCATGAGTATGGGTTCTGCTAGCTGCTCGATGACATACTGGGGTAGTCTGGGGCTGTTCTTTAAGATTGATCTCAACCATGGCGGTAGGTGCTCGGGTGCTTCGGGTTTTGTGGAAAAAAGTTTGTTTTCTTTATATTCCTTTAAGATGGCCTGCTTCCTTTCATTTGCTGTGGGCGGTACCTCACCTTTGTCATCATATTCTGGTGCTGCACCCTTTTCCATCCCTTTCTTGTTTCCTAAGGCTCTGTCCAAGAAGGTTGAAACCTTCTTTGCAAACAAATATTGCATCTCTTCCTTCTCCCGGAGCTTCCAATATCTTATGTCCTTGAGTCTGCTCTCTTGGAATGCCTTTGTGACTGTTGGCAGGTTCGCCTCAAGTCTGTTACCCCATGCCTCAGCCGTTTCCTGTGGCTTCCTACGAAGACTGTCACAAGGAATGGTGCTGATGAGGCATTCTGTTGCTTCCAGGTCCTTTTCATTTTCTGCCATTCCCAGCATCCGGTGTGCTTTCCTCAATGACTGAAGCCATTTGTATAGATAGTTTGATGTGGCTGATGGGACCGGCCTTTATTTGTGCATCTTTTTCCCCCTTGTTCCAAATGCAGCACACGCCGCTATGTTTGCTGATTCATGGATGAAGTCCCAGGTGTGGTCCGTATCTTCTTCACGGGACCTACAGCTATCTATATTCTCTTTACTGCCCTCCGATTCTTTGTTTGTGTCTACTAGTTTTTGAAGTCTTTCTGTGTAGGCTTTCCACCCGGTGGCATATTTGAAGTTGTATGCTTTGGTTTTGTCAAGTGCTAATAGGGGTTTGCCACAATGACTCCAGTGCTCTGCTTGCAGGTTCTGATGCATGCAGATGTCCCATATGTGCCCTTCTTCATGCTCCTTGGGTCCTTCGAGTTTTAAGACTTCAGTGTTCCCCAAGTGAAAGTGTGTTTTGAGGTATTTTAGGACATCTTTTTTCCCATAATTGATTGGGAATTTCAAGCTCCAAAGATTACCAATTTTTGTGTACCCATGCTGTGTCACGCCCTCTGGCATGCCATTGCCCCTAGACCGGATGTGTGCAGAATTCCAGGGTGAGTTCATATGTATCCACCATTCTTTGGTTTTGTTATGCCACTTTATGCTACCTTTTGTGCTCGTCAGCTTCCCCTTCCATGTGCTTGGGTTTTCTTTTAGTTTGTCTCCGTAAATATCCTCCTTTTTCATATTGTAGTTTGTGGTGTCACCTAAGACAGTGTTTATTGCTTGTGCTGCATTGTTTTGTTCGATGCTTGCATTTGCAAAATGCTTTATGGTGTATCCATTTTCCCCCAGTAATCTAGCAATCGCAGCCTTAGTAAGCTTTTTAGAACCTCTTACTGTCTGTATGTGCTCCAGTCTTACTGGGAAGCCAGGGTACTTGTCATGGGTGGTGTCGTTTGCTCCACTCATGCGTGGTTCCTTCGTATATGTATGTTTCAGTTTTTCGAGGTGTATCTGCTCTCCTCTGATGTCAATCTGAGCCCAGACTATTCCGTGGTCTGAAACTATGTATGGGTTAATTTCGAGCCAGCCAGCAGCAGCTGTTCTATCTTCCATTCCTTTGTTTGCCATTATATGAGTTAGTTTTGCTTTTGAGCTGTTGTTCACAACCCTTGTGAATATCTCATTGCATTCGGGGTGCATATGTGTGACGAGTTCTGTTAGTGTTGTCCTGTCATCATTGAAATAACTTAAGAGGTGTTTGTTCTTTGTCTGGTGGTCTTTATATGACATCTGCTGACCTTTTGTTATCCTTTGGCTCTGGGTCAGTGTGCAGTTCTTGTCTCCTATTTCTATGTGCGCCTTGTTTCTGTTGTCGCCTGATTTGGCTGCCCAATCCTTAAGTGTTTTGTAGAAGTCCTCTTGTTCCTCTTTGAGGCTGGCATCGTTCATGTACCCGCTTGCCACCGAAAATGAGAAACCCTTTATGCCCGTAAACCGAATCATAACTGACCTTTTTTGCACCCCGTCCACATAGGTTGCATTGGGTGTCAGCGGGATATCCTTGGGGTTCCATACTATGAGGGACCCTATACTAGCCCTTTCATCCGTGTGTGAAATTCTAAAGCCTAGACCTTTCTGAAGCATCAAGGTCTTGACCATTGGCAAACTTGTGTTTGAGATCTTGGTCTCAGAGACACATATGATGTGTGCTTTTCTGTCTAGCACCAGGTTGCAGATGGTCTCTAGTTTTATCATACTGTCCTGGTCCTCCTTTGTGTGTCTCAGGCCTCTCATGTTCATTCCCATTACTATAATATGTTCCTTTCTCCCTTGGGCTCTCTGTAGTTCCTGCAGCCGCATGTTTTCCGCCTCATTCCGTGAGTGCTTTGCCTTTTGCTTAATGCATCTTCCATCCGTTCCATATAGGTTTTTGTGGAAAAAGATGTTTTCCGCCCGCTCACAATTTTGGATCTTCCTCCTTAGGTTTTTCCCTGCCTGGTGCCTTAGGCCTGTGGTTTTAGGAGTGTTCCTTTTGCTGCTTTGAACATTGGAAGCCATAACTTTTCCTGCTCTTATGCCTCCAACCACCTCTTGTTTTCCCCAGAATTCTCTGTTTTGCGCTATTTCGTCAGAGGTTATATTCCCATATCTGAGCTGCTCCCTGATAATGGCTACCGCTCCCCTGTTGTTTAGCTTCTCATTTCTGGTGAATTTCCCGGTACCGTGGTGGTACTTGATGTTGGAGGTGGTCATGCTGTTTATGATGTCTCTTTCTAACTGGTGCTCTCCTGCATATCTGAGATTTTGAAGGATTTCCTGAATTTTGATTGCTGTGTGGAGGACAAGGAGACCTTTGTTTTGAGCATCGATCTCACATCTGAGGCCTAAGTGTTTATATACTGGTGTCTCGTTGTCATGACTTTCCTTTTCCATTTTTGTGAAGGGTTTGATTAGGAGGACGGTGTTCTTATGTTTCAGGTGTATTGCCAATGTCCATTCATGACTTTGGTGAAGAATATAGGTGTGGTGTTTTGTCTGGGGAAGTTTGTTGGTGTTATTGTTGTATTCCTTTTGGCTCCCGTTTATCATTTCATAAAGGATATGCTCGTTGTTGGTACAAGTGAAGTCTAGCTTCAGCTTTATGCACAGTGTCTCAATGTTGGTTATGGAGATGACTCCTTTTCTACTGTATACAGGGTTGTATTTTGAGATGTCGCTATTGATGCTCCCTCTTGCATCCTTGGGTTGAGTAATCCTATCTTGAATTACTTCTTGTAAGTCCTGGATGTGTAATGTAGCCTCAGAACTGTGGTGCTCCCCTTCAGTGTTTCCTTCTTTTAAATAGGTGAAGAATGGTATGTGCCCGCTCCTATCACACCATTGCCTCCATTTCTCCGCTGTTCTAATAACCCATATCCCACAGGTGTGATTATCCAGTTGTTGTCTGAAAGTTGATACCTCTACATTCCAACTCTTCCCTTTCATGGTTTTGTGATGGGTATGCAACCAAGAGGAGAGCGCCCCTTCAAGTTTGCTTTGTGTTTCGGTTGCTGTCATTGCTCCAAGGGAATCATAGATGTAGGCTTCTATATGTTGTTCTGTTGTAATTCGGAGTGTTATGAGTCTCCAATGTTCACCGTTGCTTACCCCAAAGTGGGTCCTCAGATGTTTGCCCAATGCTTTTCTAATGAGGTGTAAGAAGCTTGATTCCCCGGTTTCCAGTTTTGAAAGGAGCTCATCATAGCCTATGGGGGGGATCGAGCTTTTGTCCTGTAGTCTGAGAGCCTCGTCGAGCTGTTCAGAGTCAATCCCTTCTCCGTTGTATACTGCTTCTGCTTCAAGCCTGCTATTGTTTAAGGTTGATGACTCAGTGGGCTGTCCCCCTTTTCCCCTTATGACCTCTCTCCTAGTAAATGGCAATTTGGTCATATTGCTTCCAGCAGGGTGTATAGTATCTAACATCTTAGTAGGTGATTTTGTTGAGATCGATTCCAGTTGGCTGGGATTCCCTGTTTGTCCATGGTTACTGGGTTTGTCTACTTCTGTGTGGATGTGTGGGTGTTGTTTCTTTTCTGATAGTGTCTTACTGAGCTCTTTCCTTGCAGGCATATGCATGTGTGTGTTCGGATCATATTTGGTCCGTTTTCCCCTCCTTTGTGTTGTGAGGGTTCTTCCTGATGCATCCTTCATTGCCTTGAATCTTGCCTTAATTGTCTTCCGTTTGGTCCTGCTGTCAATTCTTTGTGTTGTAATAAACTCTCCTAATGCATCTTGGGCTCTGGTTAATACAGACCTTTTCTGAGTTTTCCCCGTGTATTGTAACCTGTATTTGGTTTTCCTGTGAGCCCATCTAATGAATGTCCTTGGTCCTTGCCTAATCTGGTTTCCTTGTCTTGGATTTTTCCTTGCAAGGTGACATATTGTGTGCAAGAGCATAACTATAGGTCCTTGTGTTGTGGTGAAAGCATCTCTCAGCTGTTTCCTTCGGGTATAAAGTAAGTAAGTTATGATATGCAGGGTAACGGTTGCCATACCTTCTATTGGGGTGCTCCTTTGCTCCAAGCTTGCACCGGTCCTGAGGCCCCTTCGTTGCTTTGTGCGCCGTAAAAAGCCCCCCTCCCCATCACTCTGCACTTTGGAATCACCGTCATTTTGGGCAGCAGTTATACACCATTTACAGCAGCAGAAGCTTTTACAAATTACACCAGGCCCGGGGTTTTCTGGACAGTCCCCCGCCTGCATTGTCACCGTGCTATGCAACGGGGTTCCAACGGGGCAGGTGCGTGACGAATAGTTTTTAGGATGTCTGTTTCCTAGGCTTCTATTAATTGTCTGCCTTAACCTGCTCGTGCTTCTTTCATGGCTACAAGCTGGTTCTATTCCTGTGGCTGGTCTCATTTCTCCATGTTGTCCATGAATTGCTTCTGCATTTTTGCAGCCTCCTTGTCGGTTCCTGGAGTAGTGCGGGGCCTCTTGTCCTGCTTCTTAGGGGTAGGAGTAGCTGTCCCGTCCCCCTGAGCCTGGAGCATCATTCTGTGTGAATAACACATGCACTGGATGTGGTTGAGCCTCGACACCTCAGGCTGGTCGTCATGGGTGGGCGACATGCAGTAGTTAAAGCCATTGAAGTAGGTGAGCCTCAGTGTCCCAAGCCCTCCCAGGATTATCTCAGTGGGGAAGCTGAGAATCATTGCGGGGTCATCAGAGGAGTTCACAGACCCATCTCCGCCTTTCTCAACGTTTGCCTTGAGCTTCAGGTAGAGCACCTGGTCAAAGAGAAGCCCAATCAAATAACTTTCTGTCCGAGGGTTACAATGATTCACATGCTGGTTTCTTTTTACTTTCAGTGGGTGTGCCAATTCCCTTTCTTGTGGTGTGATTGTCCTTTCATCTTTGAATCTTGTTGGAAAGACCATGCCTAACTTCGTGAGTGACCCCGCCTTCATTTGGATTATGGCTTCAAGTTTTGCTTTCAGGCAAGTTTTATAGGCGGGTCGTACCAGTTGGTGAACGTCTGTAGTGGGGTGAAGACGGTCATATGTGAATACCACCTCTTCCACCAGCATGCTCGTGGCGGGGTGCATCCAGAAATATCTCTCCGCATCCTTTGCCTTCATCCTCATTTGAGCCCCCTTCCTACTCATAGATAGGTTTCCAGGAGAACCGAGCTTCCTGGTAGAGATTCCCAATGTTGTGGGCCCTAATCCCCCAGGTGACTCCCTGTGCCTCCAACTGGATCATATCAAACACTGGCTGAACCATTTCGATGTCGATGTTAGCAATCAGGACGAAGGGTGCCTTTCCGAGTCCATATGTCAGGGCAGTGGCTGTGATCAAGCTGGGGTTTCCTCCTGCCTTCTGAACTGTTTCCTTCACAGCTTTCTTTACTGCTTCCATTTCCTTGTCCGTAATGCCCATCATTCTCCTTCCCGTCTTCCTAAAAAACCTCATCTGACCTCTGAGTTCCGCTGGTTCAGTCAACAGGTCAGTCAAGTCTATTTCATTGGTCAGTTCACCCGACTTAAATGCCTCAGCCAGCTGCTTCAGGCCGTCCTCATCCGCCAGGTTGGTTTTCCCGGCCAGGAAGGTACCACCTCCTTTGACTCCTTCCTGTGTGACATGCTCCAATATCAACTTGCAATAATACTTATGTGTGTGCATACAAGGTTTAGCACAGTTTGTGTTATACTGGGGCTTCCGATGCTTATTTTTATCTTTTCTTTGTGTGCTAAGAGTGTAAAGGTTACCTTTACTGGTGAGTGTGTAATTGGTTAGAATGGCTATACTCATAATAAATGTAAGCACACTATTCTTTCTGTATTTTGATTTGGCAGCACTATTGTTTATTGTTCCTATAGCTCTTTTCTCTATGACAGTTGCTCACAGGCTGCACAAATGGTGTATTCTTCTTCTCTTACGGAATGAGTGAAAGGTTGGCCACATGTGCCTCCCATCCAGCTTCCCGTGCATACCCATGTGTGGCACTTGCGGCAGCAGTCGATACACCCAATGCAGAGTGTATCATACGTGCAAAGCCCGCATGAATATGCCATTTCTCCATCGAGGAGCTCTATGTCTCTCCCACATAGATCACATGGTACATCGTTTTCCTGCAAGCAAAACTCGTGGTGAGTACTACTTTGTGGCAAGCGGGTGAGTGATCCTCTAATACAAAGAGCATGGTGCTCAATGCAAAAGTGGTTCGGGGGCAATGCTAAAGGCACAGAGCTCGTGAGCTTACTGTACATTGTCTGACAGTTATATACCCCCTGCCTAATACTGTACACAGGGCATAAAGTGGGAAGAGTGCTCTGTCCGTAACCCTTCATGTTGTTCAAATGCCAAGTCATAAAGCATATGTAAACATTGTGCAAGGTGCTGTGTGCATGATGGCATGTTTGGTCATTCCGTGTTCGGGGTGTTGTGCTGGGGGTGAGGGTAAACCGAGGGCTGCCCCCAGAGCACTCACATGGGAGGCTTGTGCTGTCCGGGCCCTTGGACAATTGTTTCAACGTTCGTAACCGATATATGCATATTCATCACGAGAATAGCTTTTTTTAAGCTCTCATTTGACCCCATCCGCAACCGCATCAGCTTCGTTTGCAGTCGCGACTGTAAGCTAAGTTGAACAATGCGCTCTTTGGGTTTATTTTGGGTTTTCTTGTACCCGCCAAACCCACAAATGCCAAACAGTCAAGGTTTTCCCGTGCGTTCTAGCACGCGAAACTAGGCTGATATGTCGCCAATGAGTACATTGTTAACTTATCTGAAGCACAAGGCCAAGGATGCATTGCCCTTGGCTGTTTGTCATGTATTGGGTTTGGGTACATTCGAACCCAAACCCAATGATTGTACCCAATATGTTCGTATGCATTAGTACACTATAGGTGCATGTGTACTCGGAAAGGGTACATATGCACGGTCGCAGTGGTGGGTACCGCTCTGGTGCGGACGCACCAGAGGTGTACGATGCCTAGCTATATGCACAATGTCACAAGATGATTGCGAAAATGTATGCTACTTACATCAAGTGTGTGCACAATGCGTATGCTATGCGAAAGGTACCACACAACATACGCAAGGGAACGCTCGAGCATATTTAGTACAATTAATAATAGTGTAACTAGGTAGGCACAAAGGAACACAATTGGGACTACTCAATTCTATCCTACCAATACGCAAAATAAAGTTCTATTCGTGCACTTTGTACTTACAACACTACGAATTTAAATAACCTATCAACCTATCACGCTCCAAGGGAAGCTTGAAGCTCATGTTGTACTCGATGCGGTCGTTTTCCCCCAATTAGGGTTTCTCCAAAACAGCCGATCTGAGAAATAAAGCAAAGAACAAACACTTAGTAAAAAGCGGGAAACGCATCAAATAATCCCTTATGCAAAGCAAAACTAGCGACCTAGGAACCTTAACATAACTAGCAACCTAGGAACCTTGAAGAAGTGCGAATGTGAACGCGAGATGATGGCGGTAAAGTTGATTTCACCACGCGAAAGCCCATGATGATGATGTTTGGTACTGAGTTTCTGTAATGTGCAGAGGGAAATACATTTAAGTAGTCGGGTGCTCGGATGCCCTATCGTCGCAAATATCCTTCATCTGACAGCTACTACATTTCAAATTTGAATTTTGATCCGCAGCCGAGACCCAACAGCAAACCACATCCCAAACCGGTTACAGCGATCTTTACGTGGCACAATCGGTTTCAAAACGTGTTATTCACTGAACATCAAAACCTGTTATAAACGTGTTATTGCAGATCATAACACATTCGATTGGTGTACCCATTTTCGCGAAATCGATTCGATTTGTAATTGGTGCACGTTGAAAATCGATTCGATTGTGGTTACTGATCGACCGAAGTCGATTCGATTTGTAATTAGTGCACGTTGAAAATCGATTCGATTGTAATTGTCTGGAATCTGTAACCCATTCGATTCCTAATTATTGAAATTACAAATCGATTGTAATTGTGATAATAGTGTTTAATCGATTAATCATAATTGTCCCAACAATCGATTCCGACCCTTGGTCGTTAGGTTCTTATACAATCTCAAAATCGTCCTTGAAGATCCTTGAAAATCCTGTATATCCCTTGTATATTCCTATATATATGCCTTGAAATTTCCTTGAAATTTCCTATGTATGCCTTGAATTCAAGGCATCTGAAGGATAAACGTTACGTGAGTGACGGTTGAGATCGGGCATTTTGTCGTCGTCCTCGGAGGAGGAGGAATCACTCTCCATTTGTGTTGCGATCAGCCCTTGCCGATGAGCCGTTCGAGTTGAGCTCGCTCAAGTGCTGAAATTCCTGGAATAGTATAACCCATTTGTATGAAACAAGTGCATTGTATATATTATTCTGTAAAAGAATACCGTGGAAACCTGCAAAAAAATGTGTAAAAAGCTTGAAAATACTGCTTACAAAGAGCTACTCTTTTGCTCTGAAACTGTGGTTTTGTATTTGAAAATCGGAGATAATTAAAAATTGACGTTCAACGAGCACCGAAATCGAGAATCGAAAATTCGTCGTTTGTCGTTTGTCGTTCATCGTTCATGACTGCGGAAGCGATTTTGCCAAATCGTGAAATGAGCGGAGAGCTACGCGCGATGACTGTCATCATCGATAACTCTCCACAGCCTTGCGGAACCTCCCTATTGAAGAGTGAAAGCTGGCCCACGCGCCGCGCCGGGTCTGTGTCACGGCTCCCGATCCCGCCCGCACCACAACTGCTGTGCACTGACGACTCCCACACCACAACTTCCATTTGTATTATTCAGGTGCTGAAATTCTATAGGGCTTCTTTAGTAGTATATGCTGGAAGTGACGCCCCGACTGTCATTCCTATAGTTAGGGTGTATGACTGTCACCGGTCCCGGAACCCTAGACCCCGAACATATAACGGGAAGACTGAGTATTATCCGTTTATCTATTCTGATTACCACACTCCGAATATACAGTCAAGCTGATATATTCAGCAGGTTTGGTACCACGCACGCTTAATTTTACACTGCGACTTTGGCCATGATTGGCTAAACACCGACGCTTGAGATGGGGTGAGGAACCCGCGCTAGAGAGGTTTTCGGTACGGGCGGTATGGCTCAGTTTCGGCAGCGCGGTTGATTGGACATGAGTGGGGTGCGCATTACGGCAACTTGATTTCGTGCAGTATCGTTGGGCTGGATTTTGTTGCTTCTGGTCGCTTGCACACCGTCCGACATTGATCACGTCCTTTCGTCCCACACGACCGCGTGCAATTTGCTGTTTCCCCGATTTATCCTCGACGACCCGCCGCAACTCGCAAGCCGTCGCCCGCGCCGTTAACCTCACCTGGCATTATTCACCTCACCCTATCTCTGCAGTCACTTCATCATGGGTACTTCTACAAGATCACACACCGCGGCCGCACGCCGCTCACTAGTTACAATTTTCGACGATGCCGCAGCTCGACATGCGACCACACCAGCCACTCCTACGGTTACGGCTACCCCGACTGCCCAGTCGGCAGGGGCACTGTTCCTCGACGCGGTCAAGCGTCTGGCGAAGGAATCCTTCGACGAGCGCGCCGCCAAGCTCGTCATCAAGAAGGTGTACGACGACAAACATGGACGTTTTGATGGTACGGAGTCGAACGTCAGCTCCGTTTTCGCCCGTCTGGTACTGGCATTACGGGACATTTTCGTCACTGAGGAGTCCGCGTTTGCCTCTTTGTTCGACCTGGAGGATGCCGACCTGCCCGTACGCGCTGAGGCGAACAAGCTTTTATTTTCGACACTGGAGTTCATCGTTGCTCCGGTGTCACCCGCAGAAGACTGGATGGAGTCTTCGGCGGAGGCACACCCGTTCGATGGGAAGCGGGTGTTGCTAGAGATCGCCAGAATGCTTCTGGATTCCGGCGGGCCCTTCCAGGGTACCGCGGACCTTCTGGCCATCAAGATCAACCAGTTCGACCCGTCGCGAGCAATCGCCGCCTTCAACGCCGCTCTCCGGTCCGCCCGACGGAAGAGCACGCTCGACGACATGGAGGTCAAGTCCCTCTTCATCAAGTCCCTCGACCCGGTCTTCTATGCTCCGGTCGTCAACCGCCTCCTGTTGCACGACCAACGTGCGGCGGAGTCCCTTGCCACCATTCAGCAATGGACCCGTGAGTGCCACGCACAACACGGGACGGATTCGCACGTCCCGCCTGCTACGCGCACGTTCTCCGCCCTCACCCTGGCTGGGCAGAGCGACGACGAGGATTACAAGACCGTCTTCAGCGAGCTCCGCGACCAGCTCTACGACATGAAGAAGGAGATCAAGGCCCTCAACAACCGTCTCGACGACACGAAGGGCTACACGCCCCGCAACGACAAGAAGAACGCCATCGGACGCGGTGGACATGGTGACGGCGTCCGCTTCGCAGCGAAGCCCCTTCCCGAGCACGGCAACTTCCCGCAGAACTTCCGTGGGAAGTCTTCGGGTAAGGTGGCTTTCCACAAGCCCACCGGTACGTTCGTCCCGTTGTGCCGGCACCCGGCATGCTCCGCTACGGCGGAGAAGCATTAGCATCGGGACTGCCCGAACGGCGGGCCACGCGGACATGTTGGGGCACACGGTTTCAGCATTGCGGACAGCGAGAACGACATGCTCGCCGTGATGTTCCAGAACGCCGTGGACGACGACGCCGCCGCCCGTTTCGACGCCGTCTGCTGCATTGCAGACGGCAAACCGGATCTCTACGACACCGCCTCCGCGTTCTCCTTCGCTGTCCTCGCCGAGGAGCGGGTGCCCGACACCATCGACGAGTACCTGGGGTACCGCCAGCCCGCTGACGCCCGCCTCGGGGTTTGCGCGGTTGGTGGTGCTACGAACATCCACAACTTCAAGATTCACGACGAAGTCCATACCGACGCTCTGGACGTGCCGCCACCGCCGGCACCGCCCTCCGCTCCGCAGTCGGTGGTGTCAGACGAGGGGATGTATCCCGTCAGCGCGCTACACGCGCACGAGCCACACGCGACCTTCATGGACAAGTTCGCGTTCAACTTGGACATCGCGGGACCGGAACCGACCCGTGCCATGCACCACATGGGCCCCGTCGCACCCGTGGACTCCGTCTCCGTAACGACGGACGACTCCGAGGATGATGGCGAGTGTCTTCCGCCACCGAGACAGGCCTTGGGATGCGGCAGACCGCCAATGGGTTTCGGATTCTCTGCCCTCACGTCTCTCGCAGTCTGCCTGATGTTTGTTATTTGTGCAGCTGCCGCGCCTTCGCGTGATTGCTCCGCGCCAGCATCTTCGGCAACAGGGCGCATCGGCGACGAGGTCGGTGGTGCTGGTGTGCCGACGCCCACAGCCATCCCTCCGGATCTCTACTGGCAGCCGGAGGGCTGGTGCCACAGCTGGTACCGTGCTACGTACGGGTACGGGTGGGCGTGGCTCCCGGGCGGCCCCCCCGCAGCCACCTGAGGCAGCTCCGATTATTGCTGCGCCGCCCTCACCGGGTGGTGCTCCGCCATCGCCGGACTACGAGCCCCCCGCCTGGGGCGGTGGAACCGGAGATGCACTTTCTTCTTCAATTCAACACCGGGCCGGACCGATTGCACCCGGTGCAACTGCCTGCGGCGACATCGGCACATCTTCAATTCTCTCAATTTGCTCTACGCATGATTTGACAGACAGTGGTACCAGCTCTCCTGGGCACTGTGACAGTGGCACCGGCTCTCCCGGGCACTTTCGAAGTGGCTAGAGTTACCGATATTAAGATTAGCCTGCCTCCAGAGTTTAATGCTGTTGGTTCAGGTTGCCCCAAGGTGGGCTTAATTTAGGGTTTTAACTGTATCCGTATTCTGCAGTATGTCTCACTAGCTGCTAGTTTCGGAGTTACCCTGCCAGAGAGGACAGGTTCTCCTGTAGGATGCTTATTTCCACCGAAGCTGAGTAGGTGTTTGTTTCAGTTCCGTGACCACCTAGTTTGCCAGTCACCACCCTAGGTGGTGTGCTGGAAGTGACGCCCCGATTGTCATTCCTATAGTTAGGGTGTATGACTGTCACCGGTCCCGGAACCCTAGACCCCGAACATATAACGGGAAGACTGAGTATTATCCGTTTATCTATTCTGATTACCACACTCCGAATATACAGTCAAGCTGATATATTCAGCAGTATAGTAGAGTAATAGTAATAGTAGAGATCGATAGATAGTATAGAGCTAACGCCGATATTCCCCATCTGTGGTCGGTACCCCTAGATTTTCCCAGGTAATGTCGCAATAGTCCGTGACACCCTACCCTTAACAGTTAAAATCGAGACTCCCTCGACGCTACATTGGTCGGGTTCGACATGAGGTAGTTATAGCTGCCACGTCAGACTATATGCTCTGGACTGTGCCGGAGGCGTTAGTGTGTCTACAAGGTCACTTCTGACAATTTCGGCACCGAGGGGCCCCTCTAGCGTCTGAACCCGGACTTCTCTGAGCACTGGGTCCTTACCACTGTGTCATCATCTGTGCCACCGGCGAGATGTAAAACGAGAGTACCAGTGGTGTTCATGCTTGCAAACTGTGAAAATAATGTACAGCCGCTCCTCTGTTCCTCGAGGACTGCTAAACGATTAGGACATGAGCAACAGCGCCTCCAAGGTTGGTCGGAACATGGTTCCTCGGTCGGATGAGTCAACGCCGCAGGTTGCGCGGCCGCGGGCCGAGCATGCGCGAATGCCTCCCACCGTCAGATACGATCGGCTCATAATCCTTTGAGGGTAATCCATGGCTAGTTGTGACGTTCACATCTGCCATGTTTCCGTTGGAATGATATCGAACGGACGAAACACCGTTCGGTGTACCGAACGGTGTTTCGTCCGTTCGAACCGTTTCACACAACAAAAGTACAAGCAGGTCCTATCTAGAACCAAGAACGACGTCGGCGGCGTCTCTCAAAATTGCCGAAATTCCAAGGCAGCATGCGGCGCACACGGGGCTCTGCTGTTCTTGTGTTAGGCAGTCTTTTATTCCTAATACCAGAAAGTCACGCAGTATACAACGATGCGTACTCAGACAACAGTGTTTCCTATGTCAAGGACACGCCCCCTTCCTCCCGAGGTACATCTCACAGCGAGCATTTCGAGACTCCAGAGCACGATGACCAACAGCAAGCCAGTTCCAGTGATACCCAAGGTACCCTTTGGTCAGATTGGAGCCAGGACTATGATTCACCTTCCGAAGTTGAGCAGGATGTGGAGAGGAGCAAGTCCAATCTGAGACCACTCTATCCTGGTGCGCGAATCACGCTCCTGGAAAGCGTTTTGAATTTTTTATATCCCATGATAACTGGGAATAACTCTAAGGCATCAGTGAGCCAGTATTGCAAATTCAAGCATGAGTCTGAGCTGCCTACGGGGAACACTTTCCCCACCTCGTTTCATTCTCTTCTTCAAGTTATTGGAGTCAACTGCTACCGACTAGACCGGCATTTCACGGAGTACCATACCTGTCCAGCTGGTTGCTGCAAACTGTTTGATGCGCTCCCTCGGAAAGAGTGGGCAAAGCACGCTGATGAAGACCACGAGTTTAAAGACTGTCAACTTTGTACCTGTGGAATGACAAAAACGGACGGGAGTGTTTGTACAGCAAGGAGGTTCACACTGGATGATGGCCGACAAGTCCGCCCAGCCGCTTGGGGTATATATTTCGGCATCAAGGGGGCCTTGGACAGCTTGGCTGCATCTCGCACGTATGCAAACGCCTACCTACCTTTCTTTTGATAGGGAAAAGTCGTGGACCTCTGTTTATTCTGGCCCTCCGATATGGTTGTCTACTGTTTATTCCAAACTTGCCAGCTATGTCAGAAGCTTTTTCAACGTTCATCTATTCGACCGCACTCAGTGTCGCACCTACAACTTGGGGTTAGATTGGGAAGAAACTTTCAAAAGAAAATCGTGGAGTCACGGAGTCCTGTTATATCATCCAACAGATATAGGACCTGAAGTATCCAGTTTGGTTCAAAACGATAAGCTAGTCCAGATTATCGCTGGACCTTCTCAACCGAAATCGATGCGTGGTCATTTATTACTTTTGTCAGCAGAAGTAAAGGAGCTTGCAGAAAGAGGGTACCAAACGTCCATGGACGACCATCCTGTGCGAGCTTTTTTGGCTGGGATTGACGCTGATGAACCTGCAAGGGTTAAGTTATGTGATTTTGTGAGTCATAGCTCTTACAACTTTTGTTTCAATTGCAAGTTTGTGGGGAATTATTTCGGCACCGTACGCTTTCCTGGTTACTGTACTCCTTGCGCCCAGACTACGGATGCCGAACGGAAGAGTCAGCAAGAAGCAGCAACTGAGTCACGGAAGCGGGAACGGGAAATGTGCCAGAATGATAATGAGCAACCCAACCGTGGCCGTGGGCAGCGAGGCCGTGGCCGTGGGCAGCGAGGCCGTGGGCAGCGAGGCCGTGGGCAGCGAGGCCGTGGGCAGCGAGGCCGTGGCCGTGGGCGGGCTGTGCAACCCGAACGTCCTGCCACCACCTGGTCATACGTCGCGGACTCTTTGCAGCCGATTCTTGCTTTCGACGCGGTCAAGTATGACAACGACACGTTACGAGCGAGTGCAGTGAACGCGGATGAGGACAGTCACGTAAAATCTCTCAGCCTGTTGTTTGAAGCAGCTCCGTGGTTCGATGTAGTCAACGGAATCAACTACCCAACGGCCCACCTCGTGAACCACGGGATAGCCGACAAATTTCTTAAGGTGCTCCTTCCTGGAACCGACAATCCCGTCGTCAAAACGTCTTCCGATCTTCCCTGTTCTATCCCGACCTCTCGTTACAAGCAACTGGAACAAAATATCGAGAACGTTGTCACCGTCTCCGACATAAATCGTCCCCCGAAGCGTATCACTGCTGCACGATCACAGTGGACCTATGACGACACTGCGTGGCAATTCGGCGTCTATTTGCCCCTTGTTGGTATTCAGGATGTCATACCACAATTTTTTTTGGTCGACGTTTTCTACCATCTGCACGTAATCATTTTGCACGTTTGGTTTGGGGCTCATCCCGGCCTGACGTTTATTGAAAGCCAGGAGAGATGTCATCATTCTTTGAAGGAACTGGCTATCCTGTTTGAGGCAAACGGCTTGTCGACGGGGAACTCAGGTCAAACTTACACTCAGCAGCTTGTCACTTGATCGATTCGGAGAGGATTGGTGGGCCACTGAAAGATCGGAAAGAACTATACGTCGAACGTTGCCTTGCAGTATTGGGTGCCGCAATTGTTAACAAGGTTACTTCTGAACCTGAACGAACTCAGGCCAGACAAGCTATTGTTCGTGCAGCAGTGTTGTTAGCTGAGCAGCGTTTACGTGACCACGGGATCAAGCCTCCGGGTTCCTTGTATGCAATTATTGAGGATGAAAGTTATTTCTCTAGAAAGAGTTTTTTTCTATCGCGTGAAGTAGATCCTGAGCCTGTTTCTGAATCAGACTTAGACAGTATCGTTTCAACGACTGCTAAAAAGTGTGTGCTATCTCACTTCCACGGCAGGGACCTTCAAAGTGTACAACGTTATGAAAGAGCAATTGTGGGAGGACCGGAGCTCCGAACTTTGGCAGCTTGTGAGAACAATGTTGGCCGCGATTGCAATGTAGTTTGCCGTGATGAGCAAACATATGGAGAAATTATTCACTTGTTACGTGTGCGAGCGAGTGACAAGACATTCTTCGTTGCCGTGCTCCGTGTTTGGCCTCTGATAAGTTCACCGGATCGGTTCAGCGTGGCGACATTGAACAGAACCCAGAAAGAGGACTTTGTCTGTGTGCCCTTGCGCTTCATCCTCGGAAGAGTAGCAATGTTAGCCTCTGCGCACAACACCTTAAGAGCAGTCTTAGTCCCTAGGCATATTCAA